>BQNB010147161.1:0-16474 GCA_026074375.1 Tanacetum coccineum
CCCAAAAACATCAACAAAATCCAAAGGCGTCTGACATTGAAATAAAGGCAGTTCATGCCAATGTCATGACATGCAAACATTTAAACATCCTAACAAACAAGTCAAATATCATTTATCATCCAAAACAAATAACGAAATCTAGTTCACTAAACTTCACCAGCCGCCTACGGTCCATCTAGCCACTTTTTTTAACCTTAATCTCATCTTGTTGAATACCTGAAAATGATGCTTATACGTCAACACAATGGTTGGTGAGAAACATAGGTTTTCAGACACACATATTTAATCCATTACCAAAATCATTAACCGAATTACGGTGATCATAAAATAATAATTTTGCATGACAATTATACTAACTAACATACAAGCTAACATGCAATTCAATTCAATCCAAATCAATCATACAGATACCAAGCAGACAACCTCAATCGCTCTTGGATCAATCCAAGTCCTTATCCCTCTATCTCAGGCCGGAGATACCCGAAGGTAACCCTCCCAACTAGTAACATCACATATCCAAATCTTATTCCTTCTAGCTCAGGCCGGAGATACCTGAAGGTAACCCTCCCAACTAGGCACATCACATCCATATCCCATCACATAACATGTAGCACATAACGCACATTAGTCACATAATAGTCCATGCATTTACATTAACACATAATCATAGCAATTTAAAACTCTTTCAACACTTGCATTATTTCCATCCCAAGTTTAAAACAATGTAAAAAGTAGGACAATGTAACTTACCTGAATGCTCAAAACGCAGCTTCCATTTCTTAACACGCAACTATACAAATAAATAAAACACGGTTACACGCGGCCAAGCTAAAAGCTCTAGTTCATGTAACACACATATGATGGATGTATAAGGGTTTGATTAAGCATCATAGGTCACCCCGACACCATGCCCAACCTTAACCACTTCATTAACCCATTACACTAGTTAACTATAATTTATTTAAAAAATGCAGAATTTTAGTGTATCTTTACCAACTTAAAAACCATACTTGCTGACCCTAATAAATTATACCAAAAATCACCTAAGTTCATTTATGAGTTTACTAACTACCTTATGATTCCCAAGTACCCATTACATGTGCAACTATCCCAAATAAAATCAAACTTCAAAACTATCCCAATTCGAATCTGATTGCACACTAAAAAGTATGGCCTTAAATATCATACTTAGATGCACAATCAGAAGCTCTCCTTCTAGGGTTTCTTCATATAGATATTGATCTCAATCTCTATAGATTGGATATCATTAATTCACTTTTAAGTTAGGGATTTACCCTCCTAAACATGACCTAATTCTGACCCGTATTCACTGTTTTGACAACTTTTCTTGTTACGACCAATTGACTAACTTCCCGAACTCAAAAGCATTCGAGGCCAGAATTTTTGAAAAATAGATTCTTTGAACTACAATTTAGACTTTTGAATCGTATTAAAACACGTTTCTATCATCAAGATATCATCAGTTGAACACAGACCTAAAATCTGCTCAACTCTAAATCATAAATTAACGCAAACACTAACATACTACTTGCATGATCACAACCCTAATCCATTACTAATCACCATAACATCATAAATTTCATATATTTATTGTATTTTTATGAAACCCTAGATCCATAATTGATTTTGTTAGATGAATATACAAATCTAACTAAGAAGAACACACTTACCTTGATTACTATCACCTAAACCACAACTCTTGAATGATTCTTGGATCCAAAAGTGAAAATCGACTCTTTAGGGTTTTGGGGGGCTGAGATCGTACGCACACAAAAGGGGAAGGGGAAGGAAATGACTAGGTTTCTTTATATTTAACCCTAGAGAGTCCTTATCCTTTCCTAATTGCAATTTGACTAAAAATAAAACTCTTAACCTATCCTAAACCCTATAACTGGTCATCCCCCCCCCTTAAATACATATATTTTTATTATATTTTTCATTAATTAACTAATTACTTTTATTACCTTAAGTTTTTATAAAAACCTAAGCTAATTTGAGTAAACCTTTCTACATAAACGCTACCTACTAAACTTTCTAAAAATAACTTTTCATTTCACATTTCACTTTCTATTTTTAGAAAGTCTTCTATAATTATCCAAATTTCACTCATTTCACTTATTACCAACACGCTACGTTTCCCATAAACGCTTAACATAAAATCATCCAACTATTGACGTAGCATTACATGCCATACGCCATTCCTTTTCCATTATCACTACACATGAACAATGGAATACTCATCACTAACACAAACACATTCAAAATGAGATGCCCATACACCTCAAAATGATATCATGCACCTATTAAAACCACTTAGCACACATATATAACACATAGCATACAAGAATCACACACAATGGACTCTTAGCCATTTCTAAATGTATTACTAACCTGATTAAATCACGGGTGTCACAGAAGGCCAAAGCCTATGAAAAGCCCATGAAAGGACCCATAGCCAGCCAAAGTTGATGTATAAATACCCTTTCCACACATGGAGAGGGTGTTGGTGGTTTCATTTTCACACACACATCTAATATAATATACTTTATTTCTTTTTCTCTCTAGAAATCTTTCTTCCATCCCTTTCTCTCTCTAGTTTCTGCACTGATTGGCTAAGTGTTTAGATAATACACACATATTCTACAATGGATTATGGCGAGAGAGCATGAGGAAGATATCGTCACAGGGACAAACCGTGCAATCGGAAAACGACAAAAATAATATATACAATAAAAAGCACCGTATTAACAAAGTGGTTAGGGACCAACGACGCAATCAAATACAATGTTAAAAGACGATACTGCCCTTCGTTGAAAGGGCGACGTGGCAAGGATAACGACAAAGATAACCGTCATTACCCATAACGGGGCTCTGGGGACCAAACGGGTAACTACAATGTCAAAAAGGGACCTCCTATGAGAGTCCTCGTTATTTGAGGACCAAACGGGCAAACAAGGTGGAGTTTAGGGACCAACGATGTAATTTACCCTTTTTTATTTCCCGTAAACAATGATGTGGGAATATTGAGGGTTCCGCTAGGGATAAACCTCTTCCTTTGCTTTTACTTCACCCACACACATCACACTAATATATCAGACATTCACTTTATGATCTTTGTGTTTGATCCTAGTGTAAGTGTTGGTCATGAGGTCGCTTTTATCGGTGTAGTTTAGTCGGTTTCTTATGTTCGAGTCTTTATAACATCTTGCTAGTTTATATATATTGTCTTTTAAAAAATCGAAACCATTGACAACGCAAAGTTGCCAAAGTTTAGAGTTAACGTTACAAGATTCTTTTTGAAAACACGACTAATTATTTCACAGTATACACACGATGAACATAAGTCGTATGTACTAAATATGATTTGAATTTACAACCATTTGATTAAGAGAATTGATTTGCACATTTTTACTTTTGATTAGGACACTTTAAGTATCACATTAAACAGTTGTACCATATTTATATCCTGCTATAAATACTTGTATAGTGAGTGTGCAAATAAAAAAGAAGAGTGTGTAAAACTGCAAATCACCTCTCTTTGATTAATGACCTTCTCAATATTATGTATCATTAACACAAGCTTTTTGGTGTCAACATTACTATATTAGTTATAGAAAATTAGTTTGCAATTAACAAATCACATGTGACCTTCAGAGTGCGTCTAGTTAGGAAGAAACACCTTTGTTTTTCATAAAATATTTTGTGAAAAACAAGGGAAACAAATATTGCGTTTAAATCAGTGTTTTTCAACAAAATTCTCCACAAAACATAAAACACGCATGTTAGGAATTTTGTATAACAGACTTAATTCTGTTAGTATTATAGTTAATTTTGCTAGTATAATAGTTAGTACTGGTAGAAGGTTTATCATAGTTAGTACTGACAGTATTAAATAGTTAATACTGTTTATGTAATAGTTAAGTCTGCTTACGCAGAAATAAGTTAGAGTTAAAGATATGCATGAGATATCTTAGGAAAGGATAAGATTATCGTTTACGCGTTTTTGTAAAGCCCATTAGGGTTCTTAGTCCTATAAAAAGGATCCCTAGGCAAAGGGGGAGGAGGGTTTAAGGGGAGTGTTTTTGGAAGTGGGGGGTTATTTTTTATGGGGAGGGGGGGGTGGTATTTATTTTTTCATTTGGTTTTTGTGAGATTTAGTAGACATAGGTCGACAGAAAGATCATAGAGATCAATATATAATCATAGTTGGTAATCTGTAACCTAGGCATATTCAAAGTCAATAGAAAAGTGTTTTGATTGTGTGTCTCTTTTACCATTGTTGATATAAAATCCGCTAATCAATAGTGGTTAATCATTGTTTCATCAATGTTTACTTTAGATTATCTAGAGCAACAACCTTTACAAGCTAAAGGTTAAATATCCATTAAGCAAAGGGATCCTACAAGGTTATCAAGCTTGTGACGAAACTCTAAAAAAGAAGAACTGCTTTGAATCAGAACTACTACAAGTCAAAGAGATGGCTGATCAAGATACTCCTCCACCAACAATCACTGCTATGAAGATCCCTATCATTAAGAAGGGAGAATACGATATCTGGAGTATGAGGATGAGACAATACATTTGTCACACAGATCATAATCTATGGGATATTATTGTCAATGGAGATCTGGAAGATGAGGCTACACCTTCAGGAGAACAATCTAGTCCTCCTGTTCCTAAGACTGCAAAACAATTGGCTGCTAGAAGGAATCAAGAAAGGATTAAGAGCATCTTGCTCTTAGCAATACCTGATGAGTACCTCCTCAAGTTCCACAATGTTCCTGATGCTAAATCTTTGTGGGCTGCAATAAAATCTAGATTTGGAGGTAATGAGGAATCCAAAAAGATGCAAAAGAATGTTCTGAAACATCAGTTTGAAAATTTTGTTACTGCATCTAATGAAACTTTGGATAAGGCTTATGATAGATTTCAGAAACTCATAAGTCAACTGGAAATTCATGGAGCCTATGTATCAAAGGAAGACATTAATCAGAAGTTTTTAAGAAGTCTTCCTCCTTCATGGAGTCAAATAGCACTGATCATGAGAAATAAACCAGATATTGATGACATTGATATTGATGACCTTTACAACAATCTTAGGGTGTATGAAGATGAATTGAAAAGGTCTTCAGGTTCCAACTCTGCTTCACAGAACTTGGCTTTTCTTTCCTCTGAGAATACTAACAGTACTAATGAAGTTAGTACTGCCAGTGGAGATTTTGGGGTTAGTACTGCTGGTGGAATTAATCAAGTTCCATCTACTCCAAGTGCTCATGATATAGCTTACTCCTTTCTTGCACAACCAACAACCAGTCCTCAACTTGAGAATGAGGATTTTCAGCAGATGGATGGAGATGACTTAGAGGAATTGGATCTTTGATGGCAGGTGGCTATGTTGACTGTCAGAGTAAAGAAGTTCATTCAGAGGACAGGAAGAAATATGGACTTCAAAGAAAAACGACCTGTTTCTCTTGATAAGTCAAAGATTGAGTGCTACAACTGTCATAGAAAAGGACATTTTGCTAGAGAATGTAGATCAGGAAGGAATCAAGGAAGAAGACCTTATGGTGACAATGGCAGGAGCAATGCACAAACAACTGAATCTTCATCTCAGGCACTGGTGGCTCAAGATGGTCTAGGAGGCTATGACTGGAGCAATGATTTTGAAGTAGAACCAGTCAACTATGCTTTGATGGCCATCTCCTCTTCAAGCTCATCAAGTTCTTCTGACAGTGAGGTACAAAAATGTTCTAAATGTCTTGAATCATTTAAATGTCTTCAAAAGAACTATGATACTGAGAGAGAAAAGCATAACAAAGCCAAACTAGAAATTAGGGGTTATGAGATAGCCTTAGAGTCACTAGAAGCTAGAATTCTTGGACATGAAAAGAATGAATTGGCTTGGGGTGAGAGATATGAGTTTCAAAACTATGATCTTAAGTGTAGAGAAATAAAAATTAACAACTTAAATCTGGAATTAGAAAAAGTTGTTAAGGAAAGAGATGAATTGAAACTCAAGATTGAAAAATGGGAAGGGTCATCAAAGAATCTCACTAAGATACTCAATAGTCAGATGAGTACTCATGATAAAAATGGATTAGGGTTTGGCACACAAATGGATGATTTGAGTAATAAATCTGAAACTGATAGTGAAAATAGTTTGACTGTTTTTGAAGTAAGGTCTAGTGATGAAAAGAGCACATTAGCAAATAATAGGTTCACTAAAGCAAATAAGTATCATGTCGTTCCCCCTCCAATTACAAGGAACCCACTAACCCCAAGAGTTGATATATCATTTGCAGGACTAGATGAGTATGCTTTTAGAAAGTTATTACTATATAATAGTTACAATTATCTACCCACCATAAACTATTGTGACTGTCACTTTGTGGTGTTAATTTATATTTTATATATTAAGTTTCTTAACATTCATTTTCCATCTCAAATATTCAACACCACATCATTTTTAACTATACTCTCCCCTCTCCCCCCCTATGCCCCCTACGTCACGGCCACCCTCAACCACCGCGGCCACCACCGCCGCCGAAAAATAACGTTTTCTGGCGGGGATTTTTCCGGCCGATCAAATCCCTTATACTTGGTCCTTTCGTCCGGGATCTAATCAGACCCAATACCCAACGAACTCACTGCCTCCATACTATCCACGCCACCACAACCACAACCCCCGCTGTCGCCACGCTCACGCCACGCCAAACCGCCATACAACTATCATCTTGACACATCATCATGATCATCACCACACCGACGCACCAACACCTACACACCTTCGTCTCCCGGGTGGAGCGTTTTTTTTTTTTTTGGGTTTGGTTTTTTTTGGGGTTTTGTTTATTTAAATTTAAATTGGGTTTTAATTTTTTTTTTTTTATGGGGTTTTTTTTCCGGTGTTTTTTTAAAACCACACCACCTTGCCGTGCGTTATCTTTGCGTTTTGCTGTGGGTTACTATAATACAGTTTTGGGTTGTTTCTGAGTTCTGTTCCGGTTGCCCCTTATTTTTCGGTGCGTAAGGTTGGTGGGTGGTATCATATAGCACCTCAAAGATACCAAAAGAGTGCGCTTTTCGGGTTTTGTAGTGTTTTGAAGTTTCTTCGCTTTACACACAATCAGGGTAGGGGTTATATTTGTACTAGGGGGGGGTCTCGGGGAGGTTGTGTTGGGTATTAAGACCGGGGGGTGGTGTATAGATATTACGGTATGGGGTTAGTGTGGGGTATTGTTTGGGGGGTTTTTGGTTGGTTTTTTGGGGGTGTTGGTTGTGAATTTTCGGGGGGTTGTTTTTTTCTGGGTGGGGGAGAGGGGCGGTGGGGGTGGTTGGGTGGGTGGAGGTTGGAGGTTTACTTAAGGGTGGCGGAAGGGGGTTTTAGGTCTTATTTCTCCTCGCCTTTGCGTTTGGGTATTTATGGTTTTCCTCGGTTTGTTTGGTTAATGGGGCTTTTTTCGTGTTGTGTGTGTGGTTGGCTTTGTCGATTTTGCTTTTTGTCGTTTTTGTGGTAAGCCAAATCCATAGGTCGTGTAAGGCGGGCTGTGTTGCTTTTTTTGGTTTTTGTTTATTTTGTTTTGCTTTAGGGTTCTCTTTGGTTTGTTTGTTTGGACAGCCGAACAAAAAGGTGGGGTCTCCACAGAAAAGACGAAAAAAAGGAAGACAAAAAGGGGTCGGGGGGGCGGGCGGTGGGCGGGCAGCCCCGCCATATCATGGGGACGCGTTTGGTCTCTTTCCTTTTGGGGGGGGCTTTTTCTTGGTTGCATGCAATGCCGTTTTTATGGAGTTGGGTTGCGTTGTTTGGGTTTGGGTTTTATCAGAGGGAGGGTAGGGTGGCACGCATCATAGGGGTGTGTTTGTTTGCTTGCGCGGCGGTTTTGGTTGTTTCGCGTTTTTTGCTATAGTTTTTTTTTTTTTAAAACAACATTCTTTAGGGGTCGCAGTGTTTGGGTCTGAGTCACCCGCACAAGGGATGCGTTTTTGGTTACGGGTTGGCAATGCCCAAAGGATCGCTGTTTGTTTTCCGTGTGGCTTTATTATGACACCATCGGGGGGTGGGGGGGGGGTTAGGGGGTTTTTTGCGGGCGGTGGTGGTGGAGGGGGGGGCGAGGGGGGGTTTGGGGGGGGGGGTCGGGGGGGGGGGGTGGGGGGGGGAGGAGGGGGAGGGGGGGGGGGTTTTGGGGGGGGGGGGTTGGGGGGTTTGGGGGGGGGGGGTCTGGGGGGGGGGGGGGGGGGGGTGGGGGGGGGTTTGTTGTGGACAGGGCGGGGGGGGAGGGGGGGGTGGGGGGGACGAGGGGGGGGGGGGGGTTTCTGGGCGGGGGGCGAGGGGGGGGGGGGGTTTGGGTTTGGGTTTGAGGGTGGTGTTTTTGGGGGGGGGGGTCGGTAGGGGGTGCGGTGCGGTCTCTTTTTGGGACGGGGTTATTGTGGGGGCGGCAGGGTTTTTGGGGGGTTTGGGGGGGGGTTTTTTGGGGGGGGCGGGTTTTGGTGGGTTTTTGTTGGGGGGGGGGGGTGTTTGGTTTTGGGTGTTTTGAGGTTGGTTTTTGGTGTTGAGTGGGGGTTTTGGGGTGGGTTTTTTTTGGGGGGGTTCTGGGTGGGGGTTTTGTTTTTGGGTTTGGGTTTGTTGGGGTTTGGTTTTTTTTTTTTTGGTTTGGTTGTTTTTTTTTTATAACAGCTCGCGATTGGGTGTGCGGGGTTTGGGGTTGGTTCTGTTTATTTTATTCTTTGGGTTAGAAATAAAGTAAGGGGGGTGTTCGTTTTGTTTGTGTTTTTGTGCTCTTTGTTATAACCGAATACGATTGGATATTTAAAAATAAACGGGTTGTTCTTGTTAGTAAGGGTTTCTCTTTGCGTCCTTGTTTGCGTTTGGTTTGTTGAAATACTCAAAGATTTAGGTGCGTCTTTTTTTTTGCGTTTGATTAATGACAGATTTAGGGTTTGTTTGTTGGGTCTTTTGGGTGGCAGCCCGCCGCACCAATATGGCGTGGCTTTGGCCTGTCAACAAGCCCGCATAGGGTGCGTTTGGTGGTTTTTTCCACCAAGCATAGGGGGTCTTAATTGCGTTTGGTTTTATGTAGTTGGCAGCAATAGGGTCGTTAGTTCTGTTTTTATTTTTTAGTGTTTGGTTTTGGCAGAAGGGAGGGAAAACGCCATCCATACAGGAAGGGTTTGTTGTGAGTAGCTGTAGTGGGGTCTTAGTCAAGTTTTTCATAGGGTTCGTTTTTTTGGTTGTTAATGATTATTGATCAAATAATTTATTCAAGGTTTTATAAATATTTTAAAAACCGGATGATGGGATATATAAATTGGTGGTTTATATGGGTTATTAAATGTAAAATTATTATTATTTTGTTTTTGATTAGATTATAATAACATATATATATTATATCTGGAAATACTCGCAGGAAGACACAGACATTGGGAAAATATTAGAAAGACGAATGAATATCTTGTTAATCTATTTATTTTGGGTTGTTTAATGGGAAAACCGTTTCGAGTTGTCGAGTTTTGCAAAAATTTCTTAAATGGGGGTGTGATTTATTTTTTTTTTTTTATTGTGTTTCTTTAGGGATGTTGTGGGTTGATTTTCGTGGGGAGTTGTTTTTAGTCTGTTTGTCCGTATTTGCGTTGTGAGGGTGGTGGTATGTTTTGGGGGAGGTTTTAGGGGTTTTTGGGTGGTTGAGTGTTTGTATAAATTGGGAGTTAAATGCTGTGTTTTTTTGGTGTTTGCGATAGGTTGTTTGGGACCGTGGGTATGGGGGTGTGGGTGGTTGGGGGATAAGTGTTGGAGTGATGGGGTGTTTAAAGTGGTTGTGTGGGGTTTTTCATGGGGTGTGGTGGCGGGGTTTTTTTAGAGTGGGGTGGGGATTAGAAGGTCGTATCTGGGTCATGCTTTTTTTCTAATCGTTCTTTTTCATGCTCTTTCGGTTTTTGGGAATTTATCTTCTTTGGTTTATTGGGTAGCTTCTTAGAAGGTGTCGTACTGGGGCGGTTGGTGGTTGTATCGGTTTTCTTTTGTGCGTTGTGGTTTTTATCTTTTCGGGGGGGGAGGATGGTGTTTATTTTTCGGTGTTTGCGCCGGTATTTTTGCTGGGGGGGGGGGGGGCTTTGGTTTAACTGGTTGGTTGATTGGGTCTTTGTGGGTCCGGTGTGGAAGGGGAGTGTGTGAGGTGTGTGTTGCTGGTTTTATAGTACGGTTTCGGATGGGTTGCGCAGGTTTGGTGGTGGGTGGGTGTTAATACTAAGGGGGTTGGCGACGATGGGGGGTTCATGCTTTACTTCTGGTTAGTACCTTAAGTGAGGATTTTTTGGGCGGGGGCGGGGGGTGTTGTTTGGGGGGGTGGTTTTGGTAATAAGCCGAAATGGGGGGGGCGGGGAAGTTTTATAATAACGATGGGGTTTGGGGCGTTATGGGGAGATTTTTGAATTTTGTGTTGTGTGGGTGGTGTGTGGGGTGGGTTTTTACTTTCTTTTTGTGGCGGGGGGGAGGGTTGTTTGAGTGGGGGGGTGGAGATTGTTTGGGTGTGGGCGCTGTTAATAGGTCTCGGGTGTATTTTTTTTTATTTTTTTTAATTTTTTTTATTTTTTAAAAATACAATATTTAAACTTTTTTTTTCCATTCTTTTATTTTTAAAAACTAATTTTTAATTAATTAATTATTTTTCTTTTTTTTAAAAGGACCTCTTTTATTAATAAGATTAATTTTTATTATTATAAATTATTCTTTTATATATTTATAATTATAAAATATGTCAATATTTTAAGACTATATTAAATAATATAACTACGCCATCCATAATCTTGACCATACGAACAACGAAAAGAGAAAACTATATTTTTATCATTGAGACAACTGTTTTAGAACATGACCCAAACCACGTCGAAGAAAAATAGAAGACAACGAAATATATTTATAAAATAATCATCTCCTTTAGTTATATTTTATAATGGTTATAAATTTTACATAACATCCGGTATTGCAATAAATTCATCACGGTTAAGAAAGTTCGTCAACATCTATACTAAGTTTCTTATTTAATTAAATGGTTGTCAAACTAATTAGTTTAATTAATTATTCGCACTTATTATATAATACCCGCAAGGTATTATATACTTTTCATTAATCTTTGGATTGATCGTCTTTGTTATATAATTCATGGTAGGAATTATATAAGAGTTATTTTTCATATGTAATATATAAAGAATATATATTACACACCTTGAGTATATTTTCAATTTATTTATTTAACCAGCCACCAAATCATTACAACGTTAAATCTAAATTTTTATCAACGTGTCGCGTTGACATAACAATTCATCGGGAAACTCAAATTCATTATCCTAGGTATAGGGGACTAGACGTTAAGATTAGACTGCAAACTTCTTGATCGGAGCCGTTCGTCTTCCGTTGTGTTGTGCATATAGATGCCTACGATCAATCGTTCTTCTATAATCAAGGTGGTTTCATGCACCATGGTTGTACCATGTTTTACATATATTTTGGGGTGAGAACATGCTTGTTACAAATTCAATTACGTGTTTGATTTAAACTCGTTACGTGCTCATTCACAACTCGTTTGCATACGTGTTTACAAGCGCATTTACTTGGTTGAATTCCACACTCATTCTCATATCTCGCGGTGAGATACGATACTTGTTTTTAGTTATGAACGCAACATCTTTATTTTCACTCATATGATTACGGATTAGCTTAAGTGGATTGAACTGATAATTACAAGTAAGTTCCCGAGGTGGGTACTATTACGCAAAATTCTCGCCCGTGTGGGTCCTTGGAGGGGACACCTTTTTATATGTGAGGGGTAGATATTCATATTTCGCCTGGTGATCCTTGAGCGGGACACATGTGGGGGTACATAATAATTACTGCCCTTTGGTGTTCTAGAGGGGATACCTGTGAGGGTACATGACAAGTCTACGTCACAGGCGTCATAACGTCATGAAACTGTAAAATCACTTGGAGGGTGAAAGCCGAATGTTTATGAAATAGATCTATTCTGGTGCGGGATCCTCTGTATCGCGGTGATTAGCTATCGCCGGAGGCAACGAAACGTTTTTAAGTGATGTCCACTCGAAATGTACAAATAGATCTATCGGGATGACAATTCCCCGTTGGGTGATTAGGCTATCAGCTGGGGAATTACGAACGGTCGTATAACATGTCGGATTACGATTGGTTGAGCCTACGGGGCCCACAACACTTACATATGAACTATTACTGTTATATTAGTGCATCAGTTTCATGAACTTAGAGTAATGGTAATCATGGGTTTATACATACTTGAATAAGGTGGCAGACCATACTTTGGATATTGTGATCCAACTTTTGCATACGTTACATTTTGAGACTATTTGGGGATAGGAAGATGGTTTGCTAATTTTTACAGCTAATTGATTCTAAAAATCATAAGTACATTTTGGAAGGACGTTTAAGGATTTAAATGGTCACATAATTATTTTATGATACTGTAGGGAGACAGTGGTCACTAAACGTTTTTATATGACACTGTAATGATACAGTGGGCAGATAATTTATTGGGATACAAACATTTTTATTTACAGAATCCTATGCACTCACCAACTTTAATGTTGGTCACTTTTAAGCATGTTTTTCTCAGGGTGGAATTAAATGCATTGGAGTTCCTGATGTGCATTGGAGTCTAAATGAAAAGATTTCATACTTGGGTTTCTACATACACAAAAACTAGTTGTGTTGCTTTCAAGCTTTTCATTGTGATGCAATTATGGGGAAACTCTAATTATTTTTGATTTCAGAAAATCAAACGGGGATTGTTTTACAAACTGAAACTTTAAGAGGTCGTCTCTTGTATCTAGCGCTGTGTATTATGAATCGACACCCCAAGTGGTATTTTGCTGCGTTGTACATATTTTTGGGGGTGTTACGATTGGGTATCGAGGCATGGTTATAGAGAACAAGGTTGCATATTTTACCTGGACTATAATTGTTTTCATAAACATTGCATCACATCAAAACATTTTCAAAGTGATATACGCTACTGCTTTTATGTGCTTACATTAACGTGCTGCAATTAAGTCGCCTTACGTGACATACATATATGTTAATATTTTTGCTTGCTCTTTCGTACATCGCAAGTTTATTTATATAAGAGTTCATTTTTATAAATACCAGAGCAGATTTCTAAAGAATGTTGATTGCACAATGGTCTCAATTATACCTCAGACATTGTGAGTTATACAATGGTCTCATTTTACTTCTTAGACATTGTAAGTTGCACAATGGTCTCAATTATACCTCAGACATTGTGAGTTATACAATGGTCTCATTTTACTTCTTAGACATTGTGAGTTGCACAATGGTTTCATTTCGTTCTCAGGCATTGTAAGTTAAACAATGGTCTCTAAGGACATTATTTTTCTTCATAGCTTTATACTATATTGTATTACACGGGACCCGTTATAATTTTGTTTACATGGATTTATGTATGGAATCTAAAGAGTTATTACAAGTCTTGTATGGGCGGGACTTGTAATATGAGGATTGGTATGATAATTGCTATGTTAACAAAGCCTGTCACAGTTCTGTTTACACGGGATTGTGTATGAATCTAAGTATTACAAGTCTTGTATGGGCGGGACTTGTAATAGGAAGATTGATATGATAATCGCTATACTGATTTGTTTATAGAGATCTTTACCTTATTTACTCTAACCAAGTACTCATTAATTATCTTGAACTCTATGTTGATCTCGCCTGGCAGTTTTTACTCCCAGCTTCCAAAGACGAGTTTTAAATCACTCGTCCCATACTCATTAGAGTACATGCATCGTAATGTCATCCATCATCTTGAAGGTTATGTGGGTACGCGTATTGCATCGGGAATTATTAAGTAGGATGATTTATAATATGTTTATTTGAAAGGATTGGGACGCCTTTTCAGTTAAATAAATAAATTATAAATCACCGAACCATAAGTTTATCAATTGATTATTTACATAAATTAGGACGCTTCTTTATGCAAATAATGAATTATAAATGAGTGGGCTTAATGGTATCCGATATGACACGAGTATGAACCTAAATTCGAAAATCGCCAGAATCTATTGAAAAGGGTCTAGAAACACAATCGTGTTCTACCACTCGGCAGAATCTTAAGGCCTCACTTGGGACTACCTTATCTCATTCTTGAGTTATTACTCTTGCCGTTGCTAATCCTCGCAATCACGAACTGTTCGTGGAATTAACAGACTTCGTTTACACACTTGAGCTTAGGGGCTGATTCATCGAACTAACGACTGAGTACCATAATCCGCCGTCTATCGCATAAGCTCTTCCGCGAGCTCCTCTCATTTATTGAACTTTATTCTGGGGATATTGTTTCTCGGAGGGTCCTCACCCTCTGCATCCCATCACCATTTGTCATAGTTATTGTCGTTATGGTTGTTGTTGTTGGGTCCTGGAGTGGTCCCAGATTGTACAAACTTTATCAACTAAGTGATGAGACCCAAACAAGATAAGCATATGTCGATATAGTATTCAGTTGAATTACTCATTGCAGTTGGGCACGAACAGTACAACAATTAAGTCTATGATACTAATTAAGATACTGCCAAGTAGAGCTGGGGGTGGTATTACATCATAGCACGTTTGATGTGGATAATTCGAACATTACAGATAGTAGAAACGAGACTCCGTCCTCGGACATTTAGAAACTTATACAAACATTCTCACGCGACTACACCTTTTCTTGAGGTTTTCATTATAATGAGACTTTTCCTATAACGCGGTTATTCTGGTCATAAAGTTGTAATGATATATTTTGACGGTACCCTTATTGATGGAATTAAATATCCCTGGACCAAACCTAGCCAAATTTTTTTGGGTTAGATTGAGAAGTATCAGAATAACACCGATATTTTGTGATTAAAGTTATAGCGTCTTAGTTTAGGACGAGTTTAGTTAACCTTAAGGTCTTTCCTTGGTCAACACTATCGGTTTAACCACAAATTTAATCTCGGGACAAGATTTTCTTTAAGGGGTAGGTACTGTAAACTCTGAGAATTTTCGAATTTTTGAATGACGATTCAATCGTTGCTTTTAGGGTCTGACTGGGCTTATAAAGAACGACCATCTAAAGCTCGTTTGCATTAATTCGTGTCTCTAAATCAATTGATGTAAATACGAAATTCCTGACCATCCTTTTTAGTTTGACCAAGACCCTCGAAACAGTCAGAAGGTGACTGAAATGCCCTCGCAAGATTTTAGGATCAAGAACGAGTACCGGCACAAAAATAATTAAATTGCATTTAATTATCACGTTTTATTAAATAAGAATAATTAATAAATTATTTAACATTTTATTCAATGACGTTTGTTGAAAACGCAAATATCGAGTATAAAGGACTCATTTTACGGACAAGTTTTTCGGAAATATGCAAAATAAATAATAAACGTTTTAAATAAATATTATAAAACGTTTACGAAAAATAGTCGAGTGAATACTCATTTTTATCAGAAAAATGATTTAGAAAACAATGGCACAAGTTTCGAGAGTTGAATCATCCGTTAAGTCGCTCAAACGAGTCCCGAACCGATAATTATCAAAGTTATACTAAAATGTTACAAAATCTACCCCAAACTATTGAGACTTGTCACTTTTGGTTATAACTTTTTTATATATTATATTTTTTATATTATTATATTTATATTTTGAGATATGATAGATAAAGGTTATAACATTTCATTTTCCATCTCAAATATACACACACACATTTATAAACACTCTCCCCTTCTCCCCACCTTCCCCCACCGTCCGGCACCATAAACCACAGCGGCCTCCAATCGTGCCGGAAAATACTTTTCCGGCGGGATTTTTCCGATCTAATACCAAAAAATGGGATTTCCGCACGACGGATCTACTCGACCAACACCTCACTGCGCCTCCACTCGCCTCCTACCCTACGACCCGCTGACCTACGCCACGCACGCCAGCCGCCCCCCCACTTTATATTTTTTTTCATCTTCATACTTGGTACACTAATCTTCATATTCACACCACCACCGACGCCCAACAAACACCACATTCGTCGGGTTTAAACTCCACCATGGGGCGTTTTGTTTGGGTTTTGGGTTACTATAATCATTTAGGGTGCGTCCGGTTGGTGGTAAGCACCAAAGAGTGCGTCGGGTTGTGGGTTAACACACACCGGGTGCGTGGGTTACGGGTAACAGCCGGGTAAAAGGGAGGGGGATGTTTGGTTTGGCTGTGTAAGCAACCAAAGGGTGCGCGGGTTTGGTTTGTTGTTGGCAGCCGAAAGGGGGCGGCAGCCGCCACTATGGGGCGCGTTTGGCGGGCTGCCGCCGTTATAGGGTGCGTTCGGGTTGGGTTTATCAGCGGGAGGGGTGTTTGTTTGCTATGTTAAAACAACCATAAGGGCGTGTTTGGGTCTGAGTCACCGC
>BQNB010147162.1:0-16474 GCA_026074375.1 Tanacetum coccineum
CTGATCCTTGTTGTGTATTTTTATATATGTATTTATATTTATTGATACATAAAAAGGTGTAAGTTTTCTGCGAGTCAATATACAAGATGAATGATAATCACAATCATGATGACACAACTAAACTATTAACACTTGAAGCTTGATGTCTTCTTGAGTGTTCTTCACTAAAGAGTGGAATAAGTTGATCACTTGTAATGTACTATGTAACAAGTATATTGATCAAATATTATAAAAGATAAAAGATGTATGTGAAAATTATTTGTCAAGAGTTATTTTATAATGAAGACTTAAGGTTGCTATTTATAGGCAAACCTTTAAAATTCAAATGCTATCCCAAACAGTTGTACCGTGTGACCTACGGATCCACCTATTGCTGGATCCGTCCTATGTATTTGGTGGATCCGCTGGTGGCGCTGGGACAACTATTTGTCATTTTATGATTAACCCTAAATCTATACAAAATATTATTTATACTTATTAAAACTAGTTTATTAGATTCTTCCAGAACAAAATATTTCTTATCACCAATAAGGAAAGATTTTCTAGATTTGGGAAGATTTAGAAAGATTTGAAAAGATTTTTTCCACTTATGGTTAATCTTATTTTGTCTTACCTGATTAATATAACTAGCTTATAATTAATCATGTGTTAACTTAAATCATTTGATTAGAAAGGGTTTATGTAAATGATAATATTTTTCTTTGATCATTAACTATGTTTAATAATGTCATATTCATACCTTATGTGATTTGTCGTCGTCAAGTAAACTTTCGACTAAATAACTTGTTTACGTAAACTTTTACGTAGTATGACATTATAGTTGTTATTATCAAAACATGAAGATCATTAAATATAAATATCGTTTTTGCCCGAATATTTGTATTAACATTAACAAATTTCAGAACTTTAATCAAGACATAATGAGATTTCACCCAATCCATAAAATAGATAATGTCTTGAATACCTTCTAGATTGGAACTATATTGAGTGTATCCATGACACACGCAAATTTATAACCTTGATAGATTTTAAAGGTAGAGCAATTAAAGTTATAAAAAATCAAACAATATGAATATAGTTTGTTTCAACATATTAGACATACCATAATGATGTGGTGTTCTATGAGTATTGGAATTGTGAGACTACATCAAAATTCCTTAGATAACTTAATTCTCTTAGGATCAAATACTTGTCAATTGGGTCAAGCCAAACTGATTACTTAGTATTTTAAAACCAAGTGCATGCTATAACGTATATTTCTTTGAATATTACAATAACTCTATGTTTATGTGTTAAGAAAACAGAACATGTCAAGTATACGTTACAAGTCTTAGAAAAATTCAAGGGCATCATGTTTATGTGTTAACAAAAAGACATGACAATTTTACTACTTACTTTATGTTATGAGTCATTGAAAAATTCAAGGACTTTATAATTATGTCTTAACAAGCTAACATAATTATACTAACTAAAGTAGTTATGAACGCAAACTCTTGAGTTCAATAGTAATTTCAAGTTAATTTCATCCTTCATAATTATGATTATATAATTAACCATAATTATATTGACTAAAGCATGTAGTCAAAATGTTGAAGTAGCTTTACATTATATCTTGACATTTAAATGTAAGAGGGCAACAAACATCTTGTGTGTTTAAGTCCTAGTAGAATTATTAGCTTTCTTACCTTGCGGTAAAGAGAAACCAATAATCATATTGTTATATGTTGTTCCTTGCACACACTTAAGATTTGTCCACTTGTGTACGGGACAACATTATCTAAAGTAGACAAACAGTACGACAAGCTTGTATTGAAAAAGGGTTTGGTTTGTTTGGTTTGGGTCTCGTCCGCACGGTCCAACAAAGGGGGAAACGAAATCGAGTTTTGTTATTTCTTTGTGAGTATTCTAGTTATGTTTTCGTGTCGATTAATTTGATGTTATTACATGTATATGATTATTGCTAGATGATTCAATTACAAAAAATATTGAAAGCGTGTTTTGTTATTGACTAAGGTTTGATGGTTTTGGTATAATTACATATACTAGTTAAGCGTATTTTGATAGTCAAATTATGTCAGAAAATAGTTCATTTTTCATAGGTTTTTTGGGTTTGACAAGTTTGCCAAAAGTTTGACTTGATCGTAGCGAGTCGAGAAATTTCTGAAATATATTTTAGGCTATTGAATATGATAAAGGATGTTCTAAGGTTTTTTTTTATATAAGGTGGGCCTTGTAACTCCTAAAACGAACGTTTTACGGTAGAGTCAAGTTTGGGTATTTTGGGGTAAAAAGTCAACTACAAAGTTTGACTTTTGAAAGTCAAACATGCGTAAACTTTTGAATAAAGTTTATAATGAGCAATGGATTAGTGATGTTAGTTAAATTGTAACAAAATATGAAATTCGGATTATATTATCCTTACTTTCGGCAAACTTTCTAAAAATAGAAACTTTATGGAAAAGCGTCGTAATATTGTTAAGTGTTTCAAGGTGAAATGTTTTGTGTCGCACTTGGAGATTGTAGTATATGATTGTATATACGTAAATGAGTGAAATATGAAAGTTATCAATATATATATTTGTTTTAAAATTTTTTTTTTTTTTGTTTTTTTTTTAATAATATATTTTTAAGTCACGTACCCTAATATGTATTATATAGTCGCAGGTTAAGACGTTAATTGTTTACAGCTTGTTGATTGGTTGAATGGAAATCTTATGCTTAAGGTGATTTCATGAGCCTTCTGCTTTTGAACTAATTAATTTTTTTAAACCCCAGGGGATACATGTTTGTTTTTATAAAATTAAACATATAGATTTTATGTATGCTGGACCCATTCCGAGATATTTCCGCATAAGTAACTATTGTCGAGTCCATATTTCATGAACCGTTAATTGTCCCTTGTAAGGTGAACGCTAATGCGTAAAATAGATCTATTGGGTTTGACAACCCTGTTCGGGGTATGAATCAATTGTGTCCACCGCTGTCCAAACGGGCATTTTGGGTATTATAGAAATGTCAGTAGGTATATTGACAATAATACCTTTGTTTTGGGCACATCTTAACATATGAAAATACCATATGTACTGTTATACTTTGGAGTCCTGAGCTTAATTGCTAAAGGTAGAAAAAGAAAAGAAGTGCTATACATTGCATAGATTCGTTTCATTGTTTTCCCGAAACAAATTATGTGTTTCAAAGATTATTGCTTATACAATTACTTAAACTCTCGAATTTTAAGCTCAAACTTTGTTGTTGACGTTTTAAACATGTTTTATCCCAGGTAACCAAGGATGAAGACAACGATGGCGTGGAGGTGTCGTGCGTGTGATGGATTTGTGGAAAGAGTACTTGTGTGTTTCGGTCTTTCAAAAACAATGTCTTAAGTTGTGTTAAAACAATGTCTTTTATTTGAAACAAGTGTCTTTCAATGGTTGTAATAGACGGTGGTTGCGATTCTGTGGGGACCTAACGCATTTTAGACTCTGATTAATAATGAAACACATGTTTGTCAAACGTCTCATTTGGGGTCATTTTCTATTATCTTGGTAAATGGTGTTGTTTAGTAACGCCCAATTGCTTAAATTCCGCTGCGCAATCCAATGTAAAGTTGGGGGTGTTACAGAGTGGTATCAAGAGCCTAAGGTTATAGAGAACTAGGTCGAGTCTTTTTGAAAACCTAAACTATAACGCTTCTATACGCACGCCGAGACTCCTCGTTGCCATTGGTTACATATAGAAAGAAAAGGTAAATTTATTGATTGTTATGTATAGGTATATTTACGTATGTGTTATATGTATAATTGGTTAAGTATGGATATACTTATGCATGTGTTGGATGCATAAATTGTTATGTATTGGTACATTTATGCATGTGTTGTATGCATGGAATGTCATGTGATTATATAATAACCATCATTATATATGTTTGAAATATAATCGAGATATATACTAAATAAGAATGTCATGAATTGTAAATTTTTATTTTTGCTGCTTTGATTCGACTGTTATTTAGAATAAATGTTTTTCCAATAATAATAAAAGTGATACGCTATTTAAGAAAGTAAGTATGATATTTTCTAGATTATTATGGTGTACGGTAACTCCCTTGATCATGTGGATATGATGTACCCGTCGTTGAGGACCGAATCAACAGCGATGATCGTTCATGTTTGTTTCCCAAGCATGTCTTAGTGGATGAAACGAGTGACCCAGAAGAAGACGAATTTGAGGAAAAAGAAGACCCTCAAGAAGAAGAAGATGATATGGAAGTCGACATCGAGGAAGATAAGAATGAGCCTGAGTTGACATATCCTTATGAAGAGGTGGATCCTCTTAACCCTCCGGCCGCCTGCTTCTGAGTCAGAGCCTGACGATGTGAATGAGGTTGAGAACTCGATTGAGTCCAAGGATGAGACTTGTTCCTTCTAACCCTAGCATCCATAAAGGTAGGGGAATCGTCTACTGCTCCTTTCTTTTCTGCTTCGAGAGAAGAGAATAGGTCTATTGCCTTGGTCTCAAGTGTGTTGATTAGGATTAACTCTCTTTTTGGTCGGATGACTTCTCTTTCAAGACGATTGTGTGGATGCGAGACGGCGCATGCAATAGTCGAGAAGAAAGGAAAAACAAAAGATAAGTTTTATGGTAAGTTGATCTTAGATTTGGGTAATGAAGTGCGTTCTAGTGTGGAGCAAGGAACGGCTGCAATGGAAAAGCTAGTTAAGAAGCTTGGTAATACTGAAGATAGAGTTGAATGTAAGAAATTGAAGAAGGAACTTGAAGAAGTAAGGGTTAGCAACACATTCCTTCATATGCAGAATGAACGAGTCGAGAGAGATCTCTATTAGACTAGAGTTCCAGCTCATGAGTTCTATCAAGAGATGATTCGTAGAGGATTTATGTTTGAAGAAAGACCGAATGAAGCTATCAATGTTCCGATTGAAGATGAGAAGAGTCCTTTGTTTGAGCCGCGAGGATCTCCTCATGATTCGTAGTAGTTTAGTTTCAATTGTAGTTTCTTTTGTTGTGTAATCACTAAACTGAGTCCTCAGTTAGTAGATTTAGTGCTATTGGTTGTAACGATTATATCATTTCATGAAACAATGCAACTATGTATTAATTCTCTTGTGATGAAAAATGAATGACTATCTTTTGATTACTACTTGATGTTGTGTAACTGTTGTTGTGATTGATTTGTCATTGTATCATGTTATAAGAATATCATGCTATGAATGCTTATCAAATTGTTTTCTGTGTGACGTGACAGAATCATGCCTCCAAAGTCTGCACCTATGACTCAAGCTGCTATTCGTCGAATGATCAAGGAAAGTGTTGATGCCGCTATTGCTGCTGAGTGGGCAAGGTAAGAAAATGTCAGGAACGATGCTAGTAGATCTGGGCTATTTAGAGGTCGAGACACTGCACCTGCTGTTCGTGAGTGCACTTTTGCTAGGTTTATGAAGTGCAATCCTGCTGTCTTTCATGGGGTTGAAGGAGCTGTCGAATTGCGAAGATGGTTCGAGAAAACTGAGAGTGTATTTGAGATCAGTTGTAACATTCCGTATTTAAGGTCACTATTTATTCCGAACTTTATTTCGTAACATTCATTACTTTCTGAATACAGTAAGACGAGTTTATTAATTTACGTATTAACCCCACATTTCAAGTAAATTTTTCCTCGGTTCTATAGGCTATTCTTGACGTGATGCACGTAATTAGAAATCTCTATTTGTCTCCGACTTCCCCGGCAGCTTAAGTGATATAATATTCGATCATAATAAATCCCCATCGCGTGATTCATATCATTTTTTCTCTCGTGTAGATTTATCATTTTCCGTTTGTGTTTTTCGCGTTTACGTAAATTCATGCTGACAAAACTCGCTCGATTTTTTTTCACCTGAAAACCTTATCCAACTTTCAAATTAATTAAACTTACACAACAACTTTAATTGAAATCTACGATAAATCTTAAAACAAAACCAACAACTAAAAAAAAATATTTTTTTTTAATGCACAACTCAAGGCCTAGGAGCCGGCTTTACATTCCATTCCACACTCAAAAACTACCCAACTTTATCTATAAACTCATCAATCCCATAGTTCCATTTATTTTTTCCAGACATTGCAGAGAACATTTTTTTGCTATTGATTCTCAAGTATTTTCAAACCCTCTACACCCTTCTTCGATTCCCGTGTTGGCTGCCGAAAATGGTAGCCGTTCTACCATAACACACCTGACGCATCATCAAACTCACAATTGATATTCCATAATCTCATTATTATCTCTCACGACCGATCCAATAAGCCCCGACGAATTTGCAAAGTTTGTGTAAATTTTCCATGAGAGATTGATGAAGCACAGTTAGGAGCTTTAGTTTTCTTAGGGTTATCTGCTTAGAGGGTTTTGACCTTTGGAGGATTTTTTTGTATACTAAGAGTATAATTCTATCATTCTAGAGTAGAGGTAAGAAAGCTTGTTACTCTAATCTGTGGTCGATTGGTTCGAAATTCGTATCCCACACAAAGAGAAGAACTGAGTGGTGTTCTTGTTTTGATTCTCTAGCCTAATGCCTCTTCTTTGTAAAGCCTAAAATCTTCTTTAATTAGTCTTAGCTTTTTATTTCTTGTTTACTTTAAATTTTAATACATCCATTGAAAATGGATGTATTAAGTTCTGAATAAGATATGAAAGCAATAATGTTCTTAGAGAGTGTTTTTCATTTAGTATGGCATTGGGTTAGGTCTTAGACCGAATTACACATTTGAATGTTTTAAAAAAGGTTTTAAAATTGACAATATAGGACAGTTATTGAAAACAAGTAACGTCAAAAACGTGTGAATAACTAACATGAATTGGCCTGGAGACTATGGAGTTAACTTAAATGCGACAGGAAAAGATATCATATCATTTTGTAAGAAGCATCATATGGAATAGTTGGATGCTCAACCCGCTCCCGAGAGTGGATAGTGAGTTAGTAGTGTCCAACACATGAAAATAGGTCAAATCTGGACAAAGGTCTTTACACTGATCTACGATGTTTACACTCGCAACTGTTTGCCATAAATAATAGATCTCGACAAATATCATTTGGGGATCAAGATAGTAGACAGAGCATACAAGGTAAACCATATCCTTTGACCAATCAAGCCTTGGCACATAGCACTATCATGGTTTGGAGATTCTCAATAGCCATCTTCTTAGAGTAATAGGGTACACAAATTTTGTTAACTTTCGTTATGACAACCTGGGGTAAATATGGCTCTTTCTGTTCACATAGTTAACGAAAACTTGTCTAAATTATGACAGACTCAACGATTACCTTGAAACTAGACACAAATATCCGATTCTCCCAGGGGTTAGAAAGCCTCATATTATAGATTACATCCGTTTGAGGTCTAGGCAGAACAAATGCGAGTTCCCGATTTTGACTCAAATCTGCGATCAACTTCAGAAACCTAAGTTTTTACGTCCTAGTCTAAAAATTTTAACAACTCTAGATATAGTACGAACACCGTGATAATATAATAAGTCGTCAGCACAAAACTTGGTAGAGTTTATTTGCCTAAATACAGGTCACAAGTCAATTTTGAGATTAAAAGTGACTTGGGAAAGTCCTAGTGAAAATGTCCATGCTTATCTTGGAAACACAATTCATGCAATCACATGTTTTACGATTTTTCTCACGCTATCTGTTATTCTTTCTTACGTCACTAAATCGCAGTCACGTATATTTTGAGGAGGTCTTAGAGTACTATTCATCCCGCTCATTCAAGACTCATAAAACTTCCTCGATCCAATTGTTCTCTTACAGAGTAGACGCCGCGTCACTTCAACCCCGCCTTTCAACTTTTAAACTGTATTTATAAAACCCCGCGAGGGAGATACATGCTTGTTTTATAAACTGAGCACAAGAAACTTTATGGTATGCTGGACCCGACCTATGACGATTAATTGCATTAGTCAAAGCTATTATCAGAGAGGACCACAAAAAAGACCTCACATCATAACACTAGGTTAATATGGCCTTATCAAACAATGGGTAAGCGCTAGTAACAAAAGAAAATATATAGATTCTATTGGGGTTCATGACAGAGTAGCCCTGTCCGGGGGTAAAATCGAATCCTTATCTGAGCAACGCACCCAGTCAACGGGCATATTTTTTCTATTTAGAGAAGTTAGAGATAAGCAGGCGCAATATACATACCTATTATGGGGCAAACAATAATTACATCTACTAAGCGAAAAACGAGTTAACGCAAGGCTTCAGATAGTCCATGAGCTTATTGCAATAGAAACTTGATTAATGGCTTGTCCAGTCACAAACAGTCAAGTCACAACGATGACTCTCAAAAAATATGTTCTCTATTTATCTTTTTTGAGTTTATATTTTACTAACTTCTAATGGAGTTTCACTCACAACATATTCTGGTTGATCTTTACACCTGTTATTCCACAACTCAGGTAACCAAGGGTGATGGATGCTGTGTACGAGGAGTCTAACGCTAAATGTTTTTAATAAAGAACAGTTTTTAGTTCCATTTTAAACAACTAATCATCCATGTTGTTTGGAAAAACTTATTTTATGAACTTGGTAAGCGATCTCTGTGGACGTATGTTTGATTACATCTGGAAACTTCTTTAAATGGAACAATGTTTTTTAATAAAAAACGCCTCTTATTCGAGTCGTTATTCTATATCCTTGGTGTAATTGTGCTCTATGAATTTAACACCCAAATGTTTGTATATTTTCCTATATTCCGCTTGCATGAAAATTGGGGTGTTATATAGAATTAGGATATCAAGAGCCCTACAGGTATGATAGAATATACACTATTGCGCATATCCAAAAAAGAAATTTTCTTTTTCTGATGTTGCTCACCTAAACTTTTCTGACACAACCCTTCATTTTTCATATGCGCGCTTACCAAGAAAACATCTCCGAATTGACAAGCGTCCCTTGTGTTACTCTCTGCACAACATAGTTTTCTTCTATTTTGAGTATATTATGCACATTTAGGGTGCATTACTATTAGAAATAATCATATAAAAAAATAATATTAAATTAATTGAAACTTAATATACATCGATTGATCGCTTATCCGCGAAGCATCAAAATTGTTTCTTTAGATTTCAAAAATGAAATATTTTATATTTATCAAATATTATTGTGCATATTCATATTATTTACGATCATCATGCATAATCCTGAAGCAACGTCATGCAATTTTTTTTTTTTGCATTCTCATATATATAATAAATATATTTATAAAAGTAAATCCTTATTATTTTTACCACTCAATTTTGCAGATTATCATGGCCAACCAACCATACAATAACGAGTTTCCGCGCTATCTCGGAATGGCAGCACCAGACAACCATGACCGGTTTGGGTTTGTGAAGAGGAAGACCCAGGAGTATGGAGGAGGATGAGGAAGATCCGGAAGAAGAATTCCGGAAATGGACGAATAGAGAAGAAGAGAAATGAATGCTGATGAACAATGGGACGCGGCCCAGAGATATGATATTTCCTTATCAGGGGCGGACACCATTATCTTACCCTCCCGCCACCTGCAAATCATACCCGAGTCTGAGGCTGGACGCTGAGGATGGGGCTGATGATAGAGCTGGAGGCCTGAGGGCCGAGGCTGAATTGCAACCTAAACCACCTCTTTGGCCGTGCATCCATACATGAGGCTGTTCCCATTATGTACTTAGCAGAGCTACTACCCACTTAGCGACTCTTCACTGATACTGCAGGTTTGGACGTTGATCGACATCATCTGCTGCTGATGTAGGTCATAACCTCGAGGATCATCACTCCAAGTCACATTAGAGTGACCTGATGCACTTCAAAATGAAAAAAGGATTCCACCATAATTGAGGAGGAGATGTGTGTGCCGATAATAAGCGACCAGAAGATGATGATTTTAGACTGCAGTGAAAAAACCGCACTATGAGATGCTTGGAGATTAGCATGACCTCGCACCAGAGCCTACGCAAACCATTCACTTGAGACGTTTGGTCTAATATGTGTATGAGAATCATATTAAACCGACCGCGCGTCCGCATATTCAAGAGCCGCCATAAGCTCTAACCCTTAGACTCTATTTGCTCCTGTTTCTCACAATGATCCTAGAGATCTGTAATGTTGAGAGCAAGCTGATGCTGTCACTTGCTTCTTTGCTGACTGATATGATGATTCAACCCTACCCCGCAGGAGACTTATCAGCACCATCTTTAGCCGCAAGGAGCTCCACCCGCGTGACTCTTAGAAGTATAATTTATTTTTGTACACTCATTTGTTTTGTTACACAAAAACTAAATCTTCACTGATAGTTAATTTATTTATTCCAATGGTTGTAACGATGTATATCAATGTTTGTGAAACAATGCAACTATGTATTAACACTTTTTTGGTAATGACAGGAGAAAATGGCTATCCTTTGATTTACTACTTGATGTTGTTTGTGATTTGTTGTTATTATTGTTTTTCGTTTGTATAGTGTGATTATTCATTATATAAATACCAATGAGGTTGTTCTTTGTGTTGTGAAGAAATCATGTCAACCAAAAGCAATGAACCAAGGCTGACGATTGAGCGATCTCATCACTGAAGGTCACTCTCTGTGGCAGGGTCAGAGCGAGAAAGGCAAGTCTAAAAACGCAAGGGGACAATGAAACAATGAAGCTGAGGGCCCAAGGTAGGGGCGCCAGCTGGCTCAGAAGTACCTTTTTTCGTTTTCTCGGGATTCAGAAGATGCGAACCCTACGTCATTTTCCATGGACACAAGGGAAGCTGTTGACTAAGTAGGTGGTACAAAAGAAAAACGGAAATGGTTTATTGGAATAAGTACTGTCTGCAGCGCGAAAGGTCAAATTATTGCTGCTGACCACAACACTTCAATGGCGATGCCTTGAACGTGGTGAAATTCCAGGTAGCAACGATTGGATTAGAAGCTAAGCTGCCAAACCAGATCGATTGACTGAAATGAGAAGGTTAATACTGTGAAGAGAGGTTTTTGTCCCCCATTAGGTAAATTTCCAACGAATTGGAGCACGAACTGTTGAAAATGAAGGTTAAAGAGTTTGACATAACTGCTTACACCAACCAAGCGCTTTCATGACTGTTTCAACAATGTCCGGAAATGACGCCAGAGGAAAACGCAAGAAAATTGAAGCTTACATCCGGGGATTAACCGACAACATCAAGGGTACGATATTGCTCTAAACCCACTAGCCTGAATGAAGCTGTGCGAATGGCACATGCCCTGATGGAACAGAAGGCTCAAGCTCGAATAGAAAGGATTGCCGAAGGCAATAAAAGGAAATGGGAAAGCTCACAAGGTGGTAACAACGGTAACAACAGAAACAACAACAACAGGGACAACTACCAAAAAAAACACCCCGCCATAACCCCACAGTAAACAATCAAGATGCAAAGGGTAATATGCGCGTAGTAAAGAACCTCCGCATCCTGCTAACAAGGTGGTATGCTGGAAACAAAAACCTCACTTAAATCATTGTGGAAAGCATCACTTTGTTATTGCAAGGTAGTAAGTAGAAACTTTGGAAAGCCAGCCACAATGGCACGAGATTGTAATGGCAAAGCTATATGCTTTTGGTGCTAAGGAACGCGTCGACCAAAAAACCGTGACTGTATATGATTGTAGGAGAAAATGGGGACACACAAGGAACAAATGTCCGAAGAAAAGGGCTCCACAAGGTGAGGAAGCTCGCAGGGTCGGACTTAGATGATAGAGATGCTGAGAATCAGCCAGGGACCGCATATGTAACGTTTCCTATATCACTCAACACTCGTTAATGCGAATAAACCACTGACAACTAAGACCTCAGGAATAACAAAACTTCTGTACACCCAAGAATATAGACACTTGAAAAGACATTCCTTAAAATTCCATTTAGAACTTATACACTAGCTATGAAGAGGAATTGGCCGATAAAGGGTGTGCAGCAAGTACAAATCCAGTCCTAAGAGGATGATACCCAGAACTAAATAAACCACTTTATTTAAGATTGACTTAATGCCCAATGAGCAGGGACTTTTTGACCGTATATCATGATGGTATGGGAATGGATAGTTATCAATGACCTCCGTTATCGTAAGTGGCCATAAAGTATGTGCATATACCCTTCAAGAACAAAACGTGGTAAAATGAGGGCGCCCGTGGGTACGTCCCGAATAAAAGATAATATCCAGCATTAAAGGCTAGCAAATACATCGAAAGAGAGGACCTATCAGTTGATCGATGGCGGCACACATGGTAACCGAGAAAGAACCCCAGGACTCAAACGTTAGGAAGTATTGTACCAGCTGATTCGAGATTTCCCCAGGTGTTATTGCCCTTTCCGACTACTTAACCTTAAACCGAGACTTTCTTTGTTTTTCTACTCTTCCGACCCACCACGGCAAGTAGAAATTTATAAAATTGAACATGTACCGGGTGCATCAACCTGTTGCAACGAAAACGAGCCCCGTACCGATTGGCACCACTCCGAGCTGAAGGAATTGGCGGACCAATTGCAAAGAGTTATCAGAGAAAGGGTTTTATGTTGTTTTCCGTCCGAGCTCCGTTACCCAAGGGGAGCTCCAGTATTATTGTTAAGAAGAAGGACGGATCATTCCGTATGAGCATCGCGAATGATCGCGAGCAAAATAATATGACAATCAAGAATTTCCGGAATCCAGCTTCACTTCCGATGATTGACGACCACGTTCGATCAACTTCAAGGTTCCATCCAGCCGTGTACTCCAAGATCGGATCCCCCTGCGTCTGGTTATCAACTCAACTCCTCCGAATTAGAGAAGACCCAAATCCAATTACTTAACTTTGCTTTTCTTGTTGACTAAGTTCGGTCAAATGAATTTTCAAGTAATGCCGTTTGGTCTAACCATTAGCTCCTGCGGTATCATATCCTACAAAAGAATCGGGTTGTGCAAGCACTAAAACACCGCTCATCAAGTTTTGTGTTCGTATTCCAATAATGAGCATACTTAATCTACTCCAAGGAATAAAGAAGAAGCACAAGACATCTGAAGATCATTTAAGAGGTTTGCTCAAACTAGCAATTATAACGCCAAATACCCTCGAAAGTAGACGATTTCTGGCTTGAGTCGGTGCAATTTTCTTATCTTTCTCCGTTCCACTGACAACAATACAGTGTGTTCCACAAAAGGATCCTGCGAAGGATTGAGGCTATCCGAAATTGGTCCTGCAACAACCGACAACAAACGCAAATGAAGTCAGACAATTTTTTGAGGGTTTTAAGTAGAGTAAGCTTAGGCCGATATTACCGAAGATTCATCAAGGTTTTTTGTTAATTTCCAAGCCTCCTAACAACTAGCCCGAAGAAGAACAAAAAGTATGAATGGGTTATAACGGAAGAGAGATGAGGCATTCCAAACTTTGAAGCAAGAAGTTATGGTCCGCAACCGTAATCCTAAAGCTTTGCCTGGAGGAACTGAGAACTTCGTTGTATACTACCTGCTATGCATGCTTCGCACAAAGGATTAGTAGCTGTTCTAATGGTAGAATGAAAAGGTGATAGCAAATGCCTCACGACATCTGAAAAAACATGAGAAAACAACAAACGACCCATGATTATAACTGGTGCTGTAGTGTTTTGCCAACTAGACACTAGAGACATATTTTATAATGGTAAACAAAGTGTGATTGTGTACACAATCATAAGAGTACTTACAATTAACATTCTGGATCAAAAAGAACTCAACATGAGACAAGCGACGATGGATTGAACTTTTTGCGTGACTATGATTGCGAAATCGCGTTAACCATCCTGGTAAGGGGCCCACGTAGTGGCCAACCGCCCTGAGTCGAAAGGACAAGAGAACCAAAAAAGGGTTAGATTCTATGGTAATGACGGTACAAACAACCAATTTACCTGAGGGAATACTAATTGCTGCAGACTGATGCCAAGAAAGAGTAACACGTGAAAGCTGAAATCTTAGAAGGCTGATTAAGCTGATAATTTTGAACCCCGTTCTGATGGACATCCAGCTTTGAAAAGGGCGAATTTGGTTACCATTGTTTTGGAGGATTATGGGATTTTGATCATGGCATGAATCGCACAAAAAAAATTGAGAGGGGTTTTGGGTGGACGGGGCGTTTGGGCTAAATATTCCATTTCATCCCTAGGGTCAGCCAAGATGTATCAAAGACTTAAAGAAGCTCTATTGGTGCCGATAGACATGAAAGCCGAGATCGCCACCTATGTTAGTAAATTTCTTACCTGTGCCAAGGTAAAGGCTCAGAGCAACCAAAAGCCTCCCGGTCTCCTATATTCACAACCTTGCAAGAAATCCCCAGAGTGGAAGTGGAAGAAAATAACTCATGGATTTCGTTTCCTGCCTCACAGGGACTTCTAGAGAACGCCAAGTGGTTATGACTCCATTAGGTGTTAATATGTTTGACCGATTAAACCAATCCTGCTCAATTTTATTTACAGAGTGAAATAAGACTGACCAGATCATAGAGAAACTCGCCCAAGTATACCTAAAAGAGAAATTGTATGTAAGCAATGGGCTTGCCTACGTCAATTATCTCTGTAGAGCCAGGTTATTTACACATCACAATTTTTGGAAATCACCACTGTAGGAAGCGATGGACCCAACTGGATATGAGCACGTATATCACACCCAGAGACTGAATGGTCAAAGCGAGAGGACTATACCAGCGCTGGAGGAATGATGTTGCGAGCATGCGTAATTGATTTTGGTAGGTAGTTTGGGGATCGCACATACCATTAATCGAATCATCCTACAATCAACAGTTTAACATGGTGGCGAGCCATAGTAAGGCTGTCACCATTTGGAAGCTTTAAAAATGGGCGAAAGTGTAATCAGTGCCTAGTCTTGTGCTGGATGATGTTATAGATAGCCAACTCACAAGTCCAGAAAAATGATACGGGTGACATACAGAGCCGCTAGTTGGCAGATTAAAAGCTGGCTATGCTGACTAGCACGAAAGCCGCCAGAAAGTTATGCGGAATGTTAGACGACGCAAACAGATGGTAATTTCCAAGTGTGTGACATGGTGTCATGTTTAAAGGTAATCACCTTGGAAATGGCGTACTACGCTTTGGGAAGCGTGGTAAGCGTGAGTTCCACGGTAAATTGGGCATTCAAAATCATAGAAAGAAATTGTTCCACGTGGCCATACAAGTTGGAGCTTCAACAAGATAAACTCCGTGGAATTCATTAAACAACCTACCATTTTTGCAATCCTCAGAAAGTCTAAGCGATGAAAAACTTGTGTTAGCCCTCATGAAGGAGATTCAAACTGGACGCCAAATTGCACTTTATTCGAGGAACCAGAATAAATCAATGGACCGCGAAGTGGAAGCAACACGGCTCCAGCAAAGTCGAATTCTCAATGTCGAAAGAATACGATGGAATATCCCCAACGAGGTCCGGAAACACTTGGGAGAGCGAAGATTTCATCACAAGAAATTACCTCGCATATTTTCTAGAGTCATAAAAAAGACAAGATTGAGGATTCGAGCAGGCACCGGACGCGGGCGCTCCCATAAGGCGGGGAGTGTAACATTCCTTATTTCAGTTCACTATTTTATTCCAAACTTTATATCTAAATTCATTTTTAAGCCGAGTTATCAATAATATTAAAAAACGTTTACCCGAAGTTAGAGAAAATATTTATTCTCCGTTCTGAGATCTTTTGCTGAGCCTTAATTAGAAATCTATTCCGCGTCTTCGTTCCGCATCTCAGTGATATATATATCTCAAAATATTCCCACGATGATTATAAATTTTCCGCCTCGTTTTATTCTTCATTTTCCGTTGTGTTTTTCCGCGATTACGTAAAGTCTGTGCTAAAACGTTTACGTAAATTCTTGCTAAAACTCGCGTTTTTACCTTAAAACATTACCTTTAATTAATTAAACTTACACAACACTTTAATTAAACTTATAAACTAAAAATCAAAAAAAAAATTTTTTTTACAAATCCAAGGCCTAGGCCGGTTCATCCATTCCCACACTCAAACTTCCCACTTTTCTATAAACTCATTATCACTTCCATTTTTTCCATACATGCAAGTCATTTTTCATTTCTCAAGATTTCAAAACCTCTCCACCCTTCTTCTTCCCTTGTTGGCTGCCGAAATTAGCCTCACCACCACCATCATCATACTAAATTGTTCATCTCATTTTTATCCTCTCAACACCATCCATAAGCCTCTTGCAAAGTTTGGTACAATTTCATGAAGATTTGAAGAAGTTAGGGCTTGTTTTCTTAGGTTTTATTGAGGGTTTTGATTTGGGGTTTTTGTTAGAAGAGTATTATCATCATTAGAGGAAGGTTAAAAGCTTGTTAATCTTGTGGTCATTGGTTCGAATCAGCCCACACAAGAGAAGATGGTGTTCTTGTTTGATTCTCTAGCCTAATCCTTCTTTTTGTAAGCCCTATCTTTCTTTTATTAG
>BQNB010147163.1:3042-16474 GCA_026074375.1 Tanacetum coccineum
AGTTGACTGTAGAAGGCTGAGGCATGATTTTCTTTAGCTTCTTGATCACTCATCCGTTCTCGTGCCCGTTTTTGACTGTTTTCTTGCGATATCTGACATATCCATACATGCACACATAAAACGCAGATACAAGCACATTTTTGCCATTTTTGATCCGTTTTGGGATGAATTGGGCCTTTTTAAGCATGTATAGTTTAACAACTATCAATGCTTCATTTAAAGATTTTATGGTGTATCAAATAGATGTAAAAAGTGCTTTTCTCTATGGAAAGATTGAAGAAGAGGTGTATGTATGTCAACCATCAGGATTTAAAGATCTATACTTTCCTAATAGAGTGTACAAGGTTGAAAAAGCATTGTATGGACTACATGAACATATCTGTTGGACAATGAGTTTCAAAAAGGGAAAATTAACAAAACCTTATTCATTAGTACAAAGGTGGTATTTTGCTGGTCCAAGTGTATATGGATGATATCATCTTTGGTTCAACAAAGAAGGAGCTGTGCAATGCATTTAAGAAGTTGATGCATGAGAAATTTCAGATGAGTTCTATGGGAGAACTTACATTCTTTTTGGGATTACAAGTGCAACAGAAGAAGGATGGCATATTTATTAGTCAAGATAAATATGTTGGTGACATTCTAAAGAAATTTGGGTTTACAGAAGTCAAGATTACTAGCACACCAATAGAAACTCAAAAGCCTTTGCTTAAGGATGAAGATGGTGAAGAAGTGGATGTTTATATGTATAGGTCAATGATTGGTTCATTGATGTATCTTACATCTTCAAGACCTGACATCATGTTTGTAGTATGTGCCTGTGCTAGATACCAAGTCAATCCAAAAGTTTGTAGTATGTGCCTGACATCATGTTTGTAGTATGTTTGTAGTGAAAAGGATTTTTTGGTACTTAAAAGGTCAACCAAAATTGGGCCTTTGGTATCCAAAAGATTCCCTTTTTGATTTGGTAGCATACACTGATAGTGATTATGCTGGAGCAAGCTTGGATAGGAAGTCTACAACAAGAGGTTGTCAATTCCTTAGAAGTAGATTAATATCATGGCAGTGCAAGAAACAGACAGTGGTTGCAAATTCCACAACAGAAGCTGAATATGTGGCTACTTCAAGTTGCCGTGGACAAGTGCTTTGGATTCAGATTCAACTACTTAATTATGGGTACAATTTTATGCATACCAAGATCTTTATTGACAATAATAATACTATTTGCATAATTAAAAATCCTATTTTTTATTCCAAAACAAAGCATATAGAGATTAGACATCATTTTATTAGGGATTGCAATGAAAAGAAGTTGATTCAAATGGTCAAAATCCATACTGACAAGAATGTTACAGATTTGCTTACAAAAGCTTTTGATGTAAGTAGATTTCAATATTTGATTGCTAGTATTGGAATGCTAAATCTTTAAAGTCTTTTATCTCTTTATGTTTTTATAGAGTTTTGTATGAATTAGTACTATTATTCATGTCATTAAAAGTTTCTGCTGTTAAGTATAATTAGTACAGCTGGTTATGCTTAATACTGATGAGTTTCCACTATTAGTTATACTTAATAATGTTAGGTATAATTGATACTGTGATAATTGTGAATATTGTTATGGCTTGTGTTTTCTTAGTTTTTGGACTAACATTTTGCAGGATAAGCAAAGAAAAGTGTTAGATTGATGACGAGAATGCTGTTTGGAATGGAATTGGAGTTAATGCTGGTGACTTAAAGTTAATGTTGCTTGACATAACTTACTACTGCTGAGTAACTACTGCTAGGTTGTTGAGGGTATTTTTCATAAATACTTCGATTAAGAGTTTCAATCAATCATTTAATCGATTTCACTCTTTCATATACTCCCTAATTACAAACCCTAACTCAATTTTTTTATCCAATATCAAAACCCAACATAAATGTCGACTGTAAAGTTTACAGATACTCATAATATGGTTGCATTTTTGTCTAAACCCACAGAGAGTGATGGGTTTGAACAAATTGTGGATTTTTTTGAATGCACACCCTATAAGGTATGCATTAACCATTAATCCTACAATATATACTTCTTGCATTAAACAGTTCTGGTCTACTATCACGGAAAAAACTATCAATGGGGAAGCATTGTTCCATGCCCTAGTAGATGGCAAGGAGATAATAATCACTGAATCATCTGTTAGAAGAGATCTTCAACTAGCAGATGAGGAAGCTGTTGATTGTTTACCTAATTCTACCATTTTTGAACAACTTACATTAATGGGGTATGAGAAAATTTTACAAAATCTAACTTTCTATAAATCATTCTTCTCTCTACAATGGAAATATCTAATTCATACTGTTTTACAGTGTCTAAGTCTAAAGACTACTGTATGGAATGAGTTTAGTAGCACTATGGCGTATGCAATTATCTGTTTAGCTACAAACCAGAAATTAAATTTTTCAAAATTCATTTTTGAGAGTATGATTAGAAACTTGGATAATTTTTCTAGCAAATTCTTGATGTATTCAAGGTTTGTACAAATCTTTTTGGACCAACAACTTGATGAGGTGCCAACTCATAAGAGAAAGTATATTGCACCCTCTCACACTAAAAATATTTTTGCTAATATGAGAAGGGTAGGAAAAGGTTTTTCTGGTAGAGTAACACCTTTGTTTCAATCAATGGTGGTACAAAACCAATCACAATTGGGTGAAGGTTTAGCAAATCTAACTGATCCCCATCACACACCCACCATTATTCAACCATCAACTCAACCTCAAAATAATCAACCATCAATTCAACCTTAAAAGAATCAACAACCTAAGAAGCCTACAAAAATGGACACTCAGATACCTCAGCCTAGTGATCCTATTGAAAATCGAAGAATACAAGTAATTTTTGATATGAAATGGGAAGAACTTAGTGAGAGAAAGTTTAAGGATGGATGTATTCTAGAGAGAGAAAGTAAGAAACATGTAATTCATAAGTGAAATAAGAATACAAAACCAACCAACCAACCAACACCCTCTCCAAGCTATAGAGAGGGTATTTATACACTAGTTTGGCCGGCCATGGGGCCTATTGATGGGCTTACCATGGGCCTTGGGCCATATTAGCTTAATATGTTTAATATATCTAACTACGGGCTTTGACTAGTAAATATTGGAAGTGACCGAGACTTTTCTTGATCCTAACAATCTCCCCCTAAGGGAGGTCACTCCAATTTACAAAAATATAGTCCTAGCATACTATGCTTTATCTTTAGTCCTCAGCTCATAGTTTTTAACTTCAATCTTTAACTTGTGAATTGTTGTAGTGATCTTTGACTTTAGGCTCGAGCTTGTTCCTTTATCTTGACTTGTTTGTGAAAGTGTAATCTTGAGCACTATGAGATCATCAACCAAGCACAATCTCATTTCGCCATCTTGTAACTTTTCCATCTTGTGAACTTGTGACTTTTGGATCGACATGCTCATACCTTAAAGTTGCATCTTTCTTAAAATTCTTTAACTTTAACACTTCATCACTTTGAGAAAGACGTATGGTATCAAAGTAGCGGAAGACTTGAATCATGTACTTGAGCTTTCATGATGTCTTTATACTTTTCGGTCGAGTATAAGCATGCGGTTATGAATCTTGACACGTCTACGTCTAGCAGCTGCCACCATTATCAGGAATACTTGCAGGTTTAGGTTAGTAATAATCCACAAATATGGACGAGAGTGTCTTTGTTACTTTGTTGAATATGGTTGCAATAACCATGGTTCCCCGTTGATCAGTATAAATACTGCCTGTGATCAGATAGAATTCCAAAGAATCTTCTTGACAGGGTTTCGCAGCTGTACTAGCCATTCTCATTACTGGAACGTCTCAAAGCAGACAGCACGGTATGAGTGAACCAGTGAGTTACTATCTCACTTATTGAATAGAAAAATTGATTTGAAAATCAATTGACGTGTCACTTGCTAAAGTGTTTTTGTGACATATCTAAAGTGTTGATCATTTAAAAAATTCATCATCAATCATCAATTCATAACCTGGAAGAAGTTTGATTCTTAAAGAATTGCATCATCGTTTCTTTCCAGTTGTCACACGTTTGATTCGTAGAGAATCACATAAGTCACCTACCATGAGCTTGTTTGACATTGGGTCAAGCAGGATTTCCATCTTCATTGTGAATGATATCACTCAAATGTTCTGGCAAAATCACAAGGATAATGCGAAGGAATCTTAGTATATATCTTGTTATTCACATTGTGCGACTTAACATATTTAATTTGACAAGTGTCCTAATGAGATTTATGGATGATCTCTTTTTGGCTCTAGACTCAATACTTTGATTTTAGTAATCGGATGCTGGAGCTGAGTGCCACCTTTTCAATATCAACTAACTCGAAGTGAGAGAGTTGATAGAAATGTGTGGATCTCTGTGAGTTTTGAAACAAAGTCTTTCCGACATTGAGTGGCTGGGAAAAGTTGTGCATAGCGTCGCTGGGTCCATTACTGTCTTCAATGTGGGACAACATCTTAGTGTTTTTGATAGTTTATGTATTGACCCGGTTTTTGCCTAAGTGTATAGAGGGCTTCTTTCTTGTCACCCTTTATCTTTACATTTCTTTTTTATTCTTCAACCCCTTCAATGCTTACCGAGACTTCATGAACTAACGACCTGTTGTTGTTTGTTTCCGAGTGTTAAGCCCATCTTATGTCCTGCACTTCATTCCTCTTAATCTCACTTTACTACCCATTTATCATACCTAAGGACTTCGAACACTAACTATGGATATCCTTGGATAGATCCCAATCCGGTTCTAGTTGATAAATGGATTAGAGAATACCCATTGCCTAACCACCCTTATATCTCCATAAAATAAAGTACCTTGTCGGAATCTTTTTGAGAATTCCATCATGATCAGAACAAAATCATTGTAAAGTTCCATCAAAAGTTTTGATATAAATATCCAAAAGGTTTCTACACTTTGAGAGTTTTTTCAATAATCAATAAAAAGCTCCTCCTTAACATGAGCATCGTAATTGTAGTAATATGCTATGTGTGGAGTGCATTAAGTCCATTTTATTTGATCAAATCTTTCAATGACAATTTATATCCAGGATAATCACAAACATTGAGTCACCCCTTATCCAAATGTTAAACCCTTGAATTATTTTAGATATCAATTGTTTAACCTTTGGGGGAAAAATGTTATAGTACTATCTAAGAGTGAATCATTTTAATGCTCCCCATCAATTTATGAGTATATCAGATAGTGCTAGTAAAATAATTAGAAATTTTTTTGAAATTACTAAGAAATTCTTGAAAATTTTGTACTCGAGTACACCTTATTAACACCATAAGTCTACCCTGACATATTAATAAATTCACAAAGTTTATTATATACAAGATTCTTGACCCACTGAACTGCATAAAGGACACCATAAACAATCATATAATCCACGACACATATCGGACCCACACACTGTAGATAAGCCGCAAAGGCTGCTCACATCTGCAAAGGCCCCTTCCACCAACACAAACTTTTCAAGACTTCGCATCAACCTCATGTCTTTAAGTTTCTGTCAATGGCTTTAATCATCACTCGGGGCTCTCGTTCTGGACGTGTTTGTTGGACCACATTTCTCTGGTGCGAACATGGTTGAGTGTACCGTCGCTAAACTTGTGAAGGTCATTGGTGCGCATCAAACGATTTCTCTTCATGTCATCTTGATAGATAATGACTTGGATAGCCAGTTGTAGATCCTCCACACGTTCTTGAATTACAATGCGTCTTATGTACATTCTCAAAGCCACATTAAGTGCAAACCGTTTCATAATACCACATTTGTGATTCGTCAAGCTTTCCTGAATAAGAAGAAAGTAAACATATCTTCAATCTCTGCGCGGAGACGTAAGTCTTTTAAAGTCACCTTCTCGAAACATTAGCAGCTTATCATCTTGTCTTCGAACGTGAATCTTCCAAATGTTTTGTAACAAAAAAAATCCATGATCTTGAGACTTGTAGGAGCAATAATCCTTGTTTAGATAGACGTCTTTCAAGTTTCCATAGTAGGTAAGGCAGATCCATGAGAATCTCTAACATTTCTGGTCCTGAGTGTTAGTTCTCCAGTAAGGCCGTGATTGTCGTAGAACGACTATGCCTCACTCCATGTCGTTCGATCATGTAATCCTTGTCATTCAATCCTTTAATTATAACCGTAATCAGCACAGCATTGTCTTGTAATTAAAGTTGTGTATTTGCGACTTGAGCTACCTCCTTTTAGATTATTCGAGATCATTTTTATATGAAGTGATCATATGGGAGTGATTAGACGACCTCTGTCGCATACCGAGAATTAAAGGAAGTGGCTGCGCTAAATCATGGAGATAATGGTCTTCCTTTAGGATTATTCCATATAACTGATCATTGTACTTTGAATACATATTTCTGATGAGGTATTTCTAACTCCACAACACTCTTGTGCAACCGTGCTTTGATGAGATCATATGTTGGACCGTCCTAAGCAGATCTTGAGTTAAGATGATTAAGTTTTAATGCCGATTCAACATAGAAAAGCAGAGAAATCGATGAGAAGTAGTCATGAAACTCATTTGAAATGAGGAAGTTGTGCCTGAAGGCCTAGTGCTAACTGTTAGTCATCCACTGTTGAGAGGATCTGATCCATCAACCATCTTTGTTGAATCATTCATGAATCAGGAGATCGAGAGCTAGATGGATCCACATCAGTTTCATCAATATTTGTTGCCTACTATACTAGAATACATCATCATTTCCCTGTATCGAACTACTTATGAAAGTGGTTCTCCAATCATCAACCCTTGGATCATGCTCCTCTTCCTTGAAAAGACTTGCCTGATGAACATTTTGGTGAGACTATATCTACCTTGTGGAATAACATATAACTTGTGACTCCATTTGGAGTATTGTGTAAGACGTATGAGGTTGATATTGGTTAATCTAACCAAACACTTTCAGATCCTAATAGAGTTTCCGGTAAAACCCTACTTCTCAACTTTTGTCATAATCTTGGCGAGTTTTTAAGCTATGACCTTGCTCCTTGATTATTCTTTCATGTTAGGAAGTCAACTATTTGAGAAAGTCTTGATTCCATGCTGAGCTCTTTCTCTTATGGTTTGAATTGAGTTTTAACTAGACAGCCACATCTACCGTATCTTTCACCTTAGGACAAGGTATTTGTCAACAATGCCCAGAATAGATGATAACGCTTCAGCAAATTGATTAGTTTGTTTGAGTTTAGACAGGTCAGACTCTAATGAGGAAACCCTGCGTTCAAAGCCGAATAGGGATGCAAAGTTTGGGATCTTTCTGGCACAGTTGTTGTTGGAATTGTTGTTGATGAGGAGCAGATAAATAAGAGGGAGTTTCGATTAGTTTAATCAATGGGATAATCTGATAAGCTCATTTTTTTTTGTGTTTGTGAGCTAAGTAACTTGGCTTCTTAATGTCCATAAGCTTTAAGCTTTAAGCTTAGGAAGCACACTAATGTTTCAAAACATTACAACTATCTAGTTCTACTTGCCATTTTTATTTTAAAATAGAAGAATTAAATATGGAGGACAAAAAATTTATTTTTTGCTGAGATAATAAAGCATATCAGTTCATGAAATGAATTTAAATTATAAACGGAAATGATTTGAGGTGACTTCACATACTCAAGATAACAGAAACAATAACTGATTTTGGACTTTCAATGTGTTGCATTTCATTTCCTTTAGTGGGCTAGTTTTGATCCTTTAGGCCCATTATTCTACATAATACTAAAATTGCATCTAATGACTAAAGACAACAGCATACACAATAGCACGAATTCAAAAGTTTGGTGTCACAGTGGAAAAAAAATATTACTCTACACACAATGACAAAAAAGTGGCAAGTATAATACATATTTAGGCAATTAACAATTTACAAAAGAAACCCTCAATTTTTACTATATACGATCTTTTAATATAAAAAACTTTATTTATTTTATAAATAATAAATACGAAGCGATTTTAAAATAAAAAAATATACCGATAAAAAGGCCTTTACGTTACAAACAAAACGAGCCCGATATTATTATGCTTTAGACATGCGTATGATTTTTTAAAAGATGTTGAAGTTTAATATACATTTTTGGAAAAAACAATTTCAAAACACACAATTAACCTATATAAGAATTGAAAAAAACCATAAATTTTATTTTTTTTAAATTTAATGAAAAAAAAATTATTTACAATTTTATTGTAAAATTGTCGTCTAAACGTTTGCTATAGATTTTAGCACCAACTGAGTACATCCTCATTTAACAACGCTCGATAATTCAACTATTAATTATCTTTGACAAGCAAATAAAAATAGCCCCGTCGCAACGCGTGGACACTAATACTACTAACGAACGATGACTAATCTCACTGTGTTTCATTGTTTTTGTTCAGTTTGACATGTATTACTTAAAACAATCAACTACATACGAGGTCTTTGGCTTATGTAGTACATCCCCTACATTAGACTCAAACCAATAGGTATCAATTACCAACTCTAATAAAAAATTTGATTTTAAACAAATGAAAGAATAAAAACAATAGAGTTAACTACATTTTTTGTCCTTGTGGTTTGGTGAGTATATCATTTTTGGTCCAAAAATTCAAAAAGTTTTGGTTCTAGTTTAAAAGTCATACTTCATTCCACTTTTAGTCCAAACATATTACAAATTTGTACCAAAAGTGAAATACTCACCAAATCACAAGGACCGAAATTATTTTTTTGACTAAAAATGGAACAAAAGTATGACTATAAACTAAAACAAAAACTTTTTAAAAATTTGAACAAAAAGTAAAATACTCACAAAATCAAAATAACCAAAAATGTAGTTAACTCCACTGAAAAATCACACGGATCACGTTCCGCACCTTCCCACATCAAACAATCTCCACCGTCCATTTTATCTTTTCATGAATCCAACCCCTTTACCCATCTTAAACTTGCATTCATACCATTCTATCTACCCACATCTCACCAATCAATTAAGCCTAGTGTACTAATAAAAACTCAAACTAAAATATACCAAATTCTTTTGGTGATGAACTTTCTTTTTGTTTCAATGTTGTCTACGGTGTATGAAGACCTCTAGAATTGTTAATTTGACAGGTATTCACACACCGTAAACAACATTCATGTTACATATGGCTGATTTTACATTTAGTGAGATGTTTGATGAAAGGTATTCTTACTGTGGATTGGAGTAAAGGTCCGGGTATCATGTATCAATTGTACCCTATATATAGTTGCCAAAGACCTTGTTATGTTTTGAAAACTATGTTCAGCAAGTGGTTGTTTTGATTTCTCATTCTTCAAGTGTGACTATAAATCATTACGATTCAAGTCACATTGCTTATACATATAAGAGTAAACTAGATTAGATGAATGCTTTTTGTCGTTCGCTCAAATCATGGAACTGAACCTCACGGATACTAATTACATTCTTGTCCGTCACACTTTATGTAAAGGTTCTTTCGTTCAATTTTTCACTATGCTTATGTGGGTGTTGAGTTTTAGAATCATATATTGAATTACAACTATACTCTTCTTGATCTACTCACTTTTATATATTTGCTAAGGTATGCAGCTTGTTCATGTTGAAGATGCCAAGAGGAAAAAGATAGTTTTGAAGGGATAGGGAAAGATTTGGAATATTTTGTTAATTCTTGTTATCTTGACAAACCGGAAACTTACCTCACGTATTCTAGTTTGGCGATATTTCTTAACTGTGACTTCTTGCATTTCTGTGTAGTGGTACACATACATACCGGATGTAATCCGTAATCCTTTTAATTTATAGTTGAAAATGATAAAAAAAAATAATGTTATGTTAGTTATAGTTTATGTTATTCCGCACATGATGATGAATGATACTTCTAAATTTAGTTGATATTGTTAACGGGCAGAACCAGTCTGTCAACATTAACATGAATGATGTGTTAGGAGCTTTTCTTAAGGCAGAACCTACCTCATTTGAGAGGATAACTTTATATTTTTTTTCATGACACCAATCCATCTTACAGGTTTGCTACGAATAGTCATTACAGGAACCATCGTCCCCTCAAACCCAACAATCCTCCCCTCAAACCCAAACCACCAGGGGCTTCCCCTTCAACTATAGCCACGATCCCACCTTTTTGATACAGTCGACCTTTACCATCAGAACACCCCGCCTTTTACCGGCTTTCTTTCGGTACAAGGTTTACCAGGATCCGCTAATACCATCAAACCGGGGTCTCACCGAGGGAACACCATCCACACCACCACTGGCCAAACCTGGCTCTCTGATACCAATTATTAGATATCCTAGGCCTAGCATCTCACCATGTCTAACATATAAGCCCAACTAAGGTTCCATCCTAAAACCAATTGGTGATAAAAGGAGTAGCCCACCAAGCTTATATGCTAACAGATGTGTTAGGATCTTAGTACATAAAGTAATATATTCACCTTAGACAAAGTCGAACTAGCATTGAAATAATAAGATCTAACTTGAAATTACAAGCTGTTCGCAAATTGCAAAACACATCAACAGGAACGCAAAACACCAACAATATATAATAACATAAGATTTTATAATTTGGTCGGCATCTATAGATTTTGTAATTCTGTTTGGAAGATGTTTTGATTTCACGCGTGAGTTTGTTGGTCGAAATGGTAACTCGCGCGCGAGTCTCAACTCACGGGGTGAGTTTTATTGCCATACCGTCCAGCCTTACCTCTTTTAAATCATCCGATAAAAGCATAGAGGAGTTCCAAGTAGCGACGTAATCCAAACCTGCTGCATTAATAGCACATTTTTCGTCCCAATCACAGCAAGTGGATATTTTGACCCAATCCATGTGAATTATCACACGTATTTTTACGTGTTAGCAGCTATCGCATGATGATTAGTTCACTCAATAAACGAAGTACACGAGACTAAGATTGAGAGTTGTTCTTATACTGAATCTTAATTACATTACATTCTGCAGTGTGAATCTAAGCCAATGAATCTTGATGCCGGGATCATAAACGCATAAACAACCTAATTTTTTTATTATTGTATGGTTTAATACTTATTTAGTTTATGAAACGTAATTTTATTTTTTGGTCAAATTAAGGGATGTTTTTATATGTGTAGAAAAGTTTATTTAAGCGAATCACAGCAATTGCATTTTAAATATTTAAAGGGAAAGTAGTTTATTGGGTAAATTACAATGTTGGTCCCTAAACTCCACCCTGTTTGCCCGTCTGCCCGTTTGGTCCTCAGATAACGGGGACTTTTATACGGGGTACTTTTTGACACGGTTGTGACCGTCATTATCTAGGCCACATCGCCTTTTTGTTGAAGGGCACAATCATCTTTTCACTATTATTTTTGGTTGCATGTTTGGTCCTGCCCCTTAGTATACTACAGTAACGTTTACTGTTTCCATTTTTTGTCATTTAGCGCTCACGCGTTTGGTCCCTCATGACTATTTTTTTTCTGCCGCCTCTATATATTCCCGCCTATTCCTTTTTCCACCCAACATGTCATAAAACCCGATTGCCACCCTATAAATAAATCATTACAATCCTACTCTTTTTTAAAAAATGGCATGTATCAAAGAGATTGCAAAGGATGCAAAGCTTATTAAAGTTGAAGATCAATTGCTAGTCGTAATCAAGAGACAAGCGGAGACTAAGTTGATGCTTGAGGAGAAGTTTAGAGATCCATATGAGGAGGTATCTAACTTTGTTAAAGAAATCGAAGACGTGGTAAAGGAGGTTGAGAGGTTAAGTTGTAAAGATGTGGCGAAGAAAATTGTTCATATAGTGGACAAAATCATGATTTGTATAAGATGACGCGTCTCTAGATGATGGTGGATGAATCTCATCTTAGTGTTCGTGAGAAGCATACCTTTGTTAGTAAGATGAATTTAGGGACACAAGTTTAGGTTTTAGTTGGTATTTGGTTTGCGATGGTTGACTGGTTTCGTCGTTTTTGAGTATGTGATTATGGTTGTTACCATATTATAAGATTTTCAAATGATTTCTATTGTTTGTTATGTTTTGGATTAAGTAGTAGTCAAAGTTGTATTCTTTTTTAAACTACCCAAGTTGATCAAATAGAAGGAAGGACAATCAAATATATCCTGTTGGTTCTTAACCTGGGTCATTGTAACCCAAATTGACTTGTAAAAGTATGACTTATCCAAACATCAACATACAAAAGTAGTCAATGCAAAAGAACAACACAAAACTATGCAATGTTGTATAAGTCATGATTGAATGTTATTAATTTACTATCAATAATTTACCGGTAAAAGGGGTGAGTCTTACCCAATTTTTTTTTACTATCAATAACATGCAAAAAACAACACAAAACACAATAGAATAACAACATCATTCATTTAAAGTTTCTTCATGCCTTCAACAAATTCATTTTTTTCAAAGGTACGCATCTGAGTTTCGTTAATGTGCTGCATTAATTGTTGGTGCATCTCCATATCGCGATGTTCAACTTTCCTGTAAAAAGTAACAGCTTTCCATGCACGTATACCCTTTTTAACCATTAACTCGTCAATAATTCCCCTCCTTTTTTTGAAACTTTTGTCAACATCTTTCACAACATCCAACAGTTTTCGTGCTATTTGATTGTCGTTCGCACCCTCCATTTCCATTTACACAACCCACATAAGAGCAAACTTTTTGGATTTTGCGGCTTGTTCTAATTCTTGTAGATGACCAACCATTTCTGGGCCTTCAAGATCCATTTTTTTGAAGTTTCTATGCGTTTGCGCTTCATGTTTATTTTGGATGATGAACCCATTTCTAAACCTTTGCGATCCATTTTTGTAGTTTTTATGCTTTTGCGTTTCATGTTTGTTTTGGAAGATGAACCTTGTGATCAAGCGTGTTAATTTATATAAGACATTGTGTTAAGGGTTATGATGTTTCATAACCCTTAACGGCCATGACGTTTCATTATCACCAGTTAATATGTAGAGTCTTTAGTTGGTTTACCCATTGGAGATGCTCTTAGATTTTAGGGTATGTCTAAAATCTTAATGAAAGAACCATCTTCTTAATATATTATGGTTGGTTAATTCTATGCTATTATTTGATGGAATGCTGCTATACTTTTTGATGTTAAGATTAATGCGTATATATAACTTGGGAATTTAGTAGAAACGTGGAAAATAAAGAGTATATGTTTCACCGTTGATCCCTAAGGTTAGTTTGGTCTATTATCCTTTTCCGCCTTCCATATGTCTTCCTAACGAAGATGGTTTTATGGGACTATGCGTGTAATGACAATGCTAATTCATGAAAGTTACATTGAGCCTAGTGGCTATTAGCCACCTAGCCATCGTATCTTAGATATCTAATTATTAGATTTCCTGTTTTAACACTAATTTAAGTTAGGTTTGCT
>BQNB010147164.1:0-16474 GCA_026074375.1 Tanacetum coccineum
TTAAAGCAAACACGTTTGATCTTTATATGTAGCAGTGATTAACACTAATAGCTACAATCCCTCTTGAACGTATTCAACACTTTAGTTTAAGAGACAATGAAAACGTCTTTGAGAGAATTTCATCTATATTTTTACAAAATTTCATTTACAAAGATCAAAATTACACCATTATCTTCCGTAAACTTAAAAACACTCGTGTATATCCAAATAAATAACTTAAATATAGGAAAAAGATTTTTATCTTTAAAATTCTAAAACTCTTATTCCAATTAATCAATAAGTTAAATTACATTTTTGCCATTTTCTTCAAAATCAAACTAATATGGATGGATGGCAACGGGGCGAGGATTTTTAGGAATCATATTTACTATTCTCATCCCTGTTTCTCAACCTCATCCCCGTCTCCAACGAGGATCAGGGATCCCCATAAAGATTCATATATTTTTCGTCCTTATGAATTAAGCATAAAAATTACATAAAAAATGAAAATATAAAGAATTGACGAAAGCATACTTCGTACATGGTTGGATTAATTAAAATGTCACTCAATTTTAAAGCATCATTAATACTAAAACGTCACATATATTATATAAATAAAGTGGATCAAATGTGTGTATTCGGATAAATATTGGTTAATATGTAGTTAGTTCTTAACATTTTTGAAATATTTGATCCATTAAATATCACATATACATACAAATAGTATAATATTTCTCAATGCCCACTAACAGTACATATACATGTATATATAGCATTAATATATAAATATCTTATATAAATTTATTTGTACATCAAAAAGTTCGAGGTCGGGTTCGGGGATTTATGCTATCCACGTCCCCGCTTCATCTCTGATTTCATAATTCGGGGATTCCCTATCCTCATTCCCATCCCTAATCAACTCGAGGATTTTCCAGTCAATTCGAGTTTGTAGATCGAGTTCCAAAAGTGTTTCACAAACTCAAAGTATTTCATCTCTTTAAATCTTTGAGTCGTAAGGTTGATCAGGGGAGTTCAATTTATTTTTGGACTGAACCTTGGTTGGTTAATCGTATTCTGTCAAAAAAATTCCAAGGTTGTTTGCACTTGAAACGTCACATGAATGTTGTATTAGTGATCGATGTCGAAGTGACGATGATAACTTTCAATGGATATGGGATTGGCGTCGACCCATCAGAAGTGGAAGGGAGATGGCAGAATTTGACGAACTTATGGAATTACTTTGTAAATTTCGTCATGGTACAGGGAAGACGGTTGGAATTTCTTGGTTAAGTATTATCATCAAAATTTTTTTTCTGTTAAAATCAATGCGGGCTGCTATTGCTAAATGCGGGCTTTCTCGAACCGACGTCAAACAAGATGGTCTTCTCTCATTCCCTCAAAAGTCTTAATGTTTTGTAGGGATGCCGAGAGAACCGTATCCCAAATAGAGTGGTATTAGTTCCTCAAAGGTTATAGACATACCTTCGATCATTATGTCCCATTTGTACATATGATTCTTTATGAGACTATTGATTCACATTTTTGCCAAATGTGGGGGGTTTATTCGGCCTTTGGAAAAAAATATTTTCTGGGGTAGGGTTTTGAATTCAAAAAAGGCTCTTCTTTTTTTGGAAATTTTCGTTTCATCAAAAAACCTTAGCTCGCAAATAGAGACATTATTTCAAGCACATCAAACTGTATTGTAGGCGATGGATGAGATCTATTGCTTTGTCGGCATTTATGCTTTTGCAACTGCAGATCAGTGCTGGGCGTGTTGGGTGCCTTCAACCCGTATCTTGGCGGGGCATCCGACTACATCGTGTGTTGCAATCATGGCGTCGACCCTATTATTCGGTTCCAGGTACTCGCTAAATTGAGCCAAACCCATTTTTTTTCATGTCATTAAGGGCTCGGGCAGATTTGGAGGTTGAGTATGTTTCTGTATTTTGCTCTAAAAGTAAATGATTCTAAATTGTTTTCATATATGAAAACTTTTAGTTATTATAGGTTCAAAAAGGTTTGCGATGGATTTCGTTTATTTACGTTACATTTGTTATGGCTTTTGTATTTAGAGCTGATGTTGTTGGTATTGCATGTTTTGTTTGTATATTCGCTTGTTTTTAACGTATAGCAAAGTTGCTGCCTATTTGAACCTTACTTTCCTTGCTATTCTTTTTATTTTTTTATCAAAAGAAATTCTTGCTGGCAAACTATCCGGACAGATGATTTGATTGGGTAAATCTGCTCTACGAAACATACGTTATGGAAGGTTTTTTGTTTATAAATGTTGTATGTGCACGTAATTTAATGGGTGTGTGACAGTTGATTTGATTTTTTCGATGGGCAGAGGAAGTAGACTTTTTGTTGAGAGATTACAAAAGTATCGGTAAGTCATCTGTTTTTGTTGATACAGCATTTGGAGAGCAAAAATGAGGAGCTTGGGGGTTTGATAACAAGATTCTGTGATCGCAGTGAGAAATGCGGGTGAGTTTTTGTGTTTGTTTGGTTAGTTGTATAGAATATTGATGAAAGGATTACATTTTTTTATTGGAATAATGAATTAGTATAATGTCTGAATTCTGGGAAGTTAGCGTGCTTTTTAATGTATGAACTTTGCGGCCATGTGAGTATAAGCTTACTTTTTCTAGCTTACGAGGTTGCTTGGTTGAGCTCATGCTATTTTTAATGTAAAAAAATGATTAAGAAATCAGAAGTACCCATCCAGTTATTTTATGTGTATAGCTTATGTAAATTTTCTGCGCAGGTATTTAAGCTATAGGCGTCGCAGTCCTCTGAGAGACAAAAGTCCACCAAGGTATGTTGGAATAGCTGAACCTGGATTTGTTACTTATTAACTAATGATGCTGTTGTTTAATGTGTATATTTACAGGTACGAAGCTAGAAGAAGCAGGTGTCGAAGTCCAATTGTATGACGAAGCCCTGTACACCATCGTCGTCGTTACAGTCGTAGTCGGTCACCTGTTGAGACCTCTTGATATAGGCAGGTAAATTTTGGGAGTTTACTGTTGAGGTAGCCATACCCGGTGACTAAGGTGAAACTTAAAACTACTACTTCACGGTGCACATCTACACAAAAAGTAAAAGTACATTGGTATTTTGAGTCAATAGTAAATATCAAGTTAACAATAAAGTAATAAACAGAGGGTAGTGATGCGATAACACATATATGCTATATTTACACACAAAGTACAATGACCAATGTGTCACGGAAGTAAAAGTATGTTGCTTAATTGCAAAAGCCTAACAATCATCTTTGTAAGTGGACAATTTCTTTTTGGAATTTAGAATATAGATGACGCTGTTAATAATTTTGGGACCAAGGGAGTAAATAATTAAAAGACTTTGTTGTTAACGTGTGGCGGTTGTCTTATGCCATTTAGTAGAGGCGATATACTAATGTTTTGCAGATCTCTTTCACAGGGTATACTCTGATGTACCTCTCCCGGCCTCTAATATGGTTTTTGTTATTTGACTGTGAGTCACTTCTCTCATGCGTTATACAAGCTTTATATGTTAATTCCGTATGCTGTTTGATTTTTGTGTTTTCTTACAAAGCTGAAACTGCCATGTTAACATGTTTTTTGAACATAAATCACCATATTACGTTGTTGTAGAAATACCATAACTGTATTAAGTATTAAGTGAATCAGACCCTTTGCTTTTTTGATTAATGTGGCATCTCAACATGTTAGGACACGACACTTGGGTATTTAAGGTAGCATCTCAACATGTTAGAGTGTTAGATACAACAGTGTGTAAACACATATTTGAAATCATTTAGCATCAGAACCTAAGGTACGATTTCCATACCAAAAAAGTTACATTTGTTACATTCAAAACCTAAGGTACGCTTTCCATACCAAAAAAGTTACAGCGATACACAATACAATATCTATGTACATCTAAGTAACCTTACATTTGTTACATTCAAAACCTAAGGTACGCTTTCCATACCAAAAATGTTACAACGATACACAATACAATATCTATGTACATCTAAGTGACCTTATATCTTTGATTCTTTGACAGTGGCAATACCATTGTCACTAGAAAGTAAAATATTTTATAATGATTTCCTGCAAACTTGAAAATCACAGAACCACTAATTTCCCAACTTTAAAAATATGGTCAAAGTGTTAATTACATCGAGGAATCAAGCTTATGTGCCGTTTCATGAGTGTTTAGATTCAGAGTTGTGTAAGCAAAATGCATACCAACTTTTCTTTATGTTGCAATCTCAATTTAACCTATCTATAAATTAATAGGGGTGTTTGGATATACAGGTTGCATCTTATGTGAAATAAAATGACCTGACACGTATTTTTAATTATGTTTTTTTTCCTTCACTGATGTCTCCTAATATATGTTCTTAAATTAATCAAATTTAAAAATAAATGTAAATTATATACACTTAATTATAGCATGGATTTGTATGGTGAATGGATTAAAGAAAAGTTGGTTCAAAGAATGCCCCTTCGTTTAGGTGTAGCATTTCATAGATTGCTTCTTTTAGGCTTTCCAGATGATTTTTTGCAGCTCAACATGACATATCTACCCCTGCGTTAAAATTATAATCCTATAATTTATAGCGAATTGGTTAGGCTGCTCAACGAAAACACATATGAACACATGGAACCAAGATGGCCTGGCCTGTTTCGACCCATACAAAAATGACCCATTTTGATCCTAACATGACTTTTATATTGTTGTTTGCTTCAGGAGTCAACATCTGTGATTTCCTTAAGGAGTTTTCATTTCTTAGACAATATGATGAAGTGGTGGAACTGTGGAAGTGCGCATTACAAGGGGGTTCAGTTTACATATCGAGCAGCTGCAACAGACTTGATGTAACTAGGGGTTGGTACTATAAAGCTTGCAATCAATGCCGCATGAAACTGCAACCAGTTGGAAAAACCTTCATGTGTGGTGATCATGGGCCGGCAACACTGCCTAAACATCTGTGAGCACCAACTGCCATTACCCTTATGTTAAACCATTAAGAATCATGGTTTTAATATTACAAACATCTAATAAACATCTCAGCATGTATATCTTGGCTGCAAACATGGCAGATCAGACAGCCGAAGCTAAAGCAATATTTTTCGATGATGCTGCTACTACGCTTATTGGAATTGGCTGCAAAAAAATGATCGATGAACTTGGACACACTAATCCAAACACGCTGCTTCCACCTATCAGCATCAAAAGAGGCACGACAAAAATCTTTCATATGCGGTTTAGGAGATCCAACACACTTGGGAATATAGACTTTGTTGAAGATCATATCTTTGAAGACATGGCAACTCAAGAAGAAATTGCTCCAGAAGATATGCCAGCTCAAGAAGAAATAGCTCAGCCACTTCCATCAGCGCCTGTTGTACTGAATTCTGCTGCAACACCGTCTCTACCACTTGCATTAAAACCTGCTACACCGACTTTGCTGCAACACAAAGCCTGCCACTCACATCAACGCCTGTTACATCGACAAAAATGCAAAAAACCAAACATCCTCGCCAGCCATCTGCTAAAAGAGGACTTTTCAAAGCATTAGGTAAGAAGACATGATTTCTTATATATAGGCATCTTAATACCTCAATTTTTTGAACTTATTGTTATCTTGCAGACCAAAGTGATGAACTTAAGAAGTAAAGACCAAAGTGCCGAACTTAAGAAGCAAAAGCAATCTGTTGATGTACCCGGTGAGGACATCAAGAAAGCCAACTAAATAGTTGTGGTTTATGGCATGTACTCGGGTAAGACGTAGTATATAACAAAATATGCTATACAATGCCTATATTGAAAGTTTGATTGGTGATGTAAATTATAACTACTTGAAACTTCGAAATTTTAGCTAACTGTTGTATCAGCAGTGTCTTTTGTATCATTTGTGTGCATTCTAATATAACATAAAGTTTTACAAAAAAATGGCTTTGCTAGTCCTGAAGGATCCAATACAAAACACACTACTGAATTCGTCGATTTGAAGAAACACGGTTTCTGACTCAATTCGTCGAATTCAAACACCCGCCCGCGAAGCGCGGGCATAAAACCTCGTTTACATAAACTAGCGTGTTCATATTAATTGTAACACATGTGATTTAATTAATAAGTGTTTGTGCTGTCATACAATATGTAGGCCTGGTGGTACAAGATAGTAAGCAAGAAATAAAGGAAGGTAATGTGATCACTGGAAAACATAATGAAACTAATATGGACGGAAGTAGGCGTGAGACGGTGGGTAAGGATGGGGATGTTGGAAAGAAGGAACGTCTAAAGATAAGTAAATACTATATTGTGGCGGAAAAACAATGTGGTGATGATGGTTTGGGGAAAAAGGCTAATAGGAAGCGAAAGTTAGAATTGAATAACAAAAAAGGAAAAAAAGAAATGGTTGATGAGGCCAATGTTAATGAGAAAGGTGTTGGTGAAGAGGGAGTCGTGAATAAGATTAGTCAGAAGCGTAGGGTGGTGGAGCATAATAAGAAGTGTAATAAATATGTGGTTGGCGAGGAAACCAGTGGTGTGGATAAATCTGGTGATGAGGGGTGGTAAAGAAGTTAACACGCAAGCAGGTGCATAAAAAGAATGACAAAAACGGTGTGGGGTCTAAGGTGTCTGATGTTGACAGGATACATGTATGGGTATCGCTGTGGTCATTGCATAGATTGATACCCAACCTTTCGCCACAACAGAGGAAGAATATAATTGAGATGGGATTTGGATCTGTCCTTGATTTTAAGATCAAGGATGTACCAACACGTCTTAGTTATTGGTTATTGGATAATTTCAATGAAGAAACATGCGTGTTGAATGTGGACGGTAAAACGATACCTATTACGAGGGAAACAATAAAAGATCTTCTTGGGGTACCTATGGGGAGTGTGTATGTGCAGGCACGTGACGAAGCGGATTTCAGGCACCGTTTGGTGATTGAATGGAAGAGTCAGTTTGGTAAGAAGGAGAGGTATTACCATGGTCCGCTTGAGCAACTAATTTACACACAAACAGATGGAGGGTGGTGGTTTAATATAAATTTTTTGGTTCTATATTTAACGTCAATTGGGGAAGCAAACAAGAATGCTACATGTAATTTAAGGTTTCTCCACTGTATCAATGATGAAACCGCAATCCATCAATTTGACTGGTGTACGTTCATCCTTGAGTGCCTGATTAGGACAAAGAAGAGCTGGGTCAGAAAATCACATTACACTGGTCCAATAATTATTCTTGTGGTATGCTATCTGATATAATATAACATTCATGTATTTTGTTTTTAAATAGTTGTCGATATATTGAAAAATTTAATGATCCGACAGATTTTGTATGCCTCCTCGATGCGAACCAACACAAGAAAAGAGAAATTTGGCCTGCCTTTAATCAACAATTGGACTGCTGAGATGTTGAACAAGCTCGAGGAAGAACGTTGTAGCATGACAAATGTGGAGGTAATAAATAACAACTGAATTAAAGTAGATGTAAAACAACATGGTACATGGTTATTTGTTCTGTGCTGATGTATCATTGTACTGGTTTGCAACGCAGGAAGTTAAAAAGAGTGTCGCGGCAAAACTGAAAAAGGCTGGTGAGCTATTAGATGAAACTGAGTACGCTTTGGATGAGGCGCTGGAACAAAATCCACATGATAAGGAGCTGATACAGTTACGGGATCTAAGAGATGTGGTGTTTGGCTCACGTACATACGGTAAGCCAGCCAGTGATAGCCCAAATCAGAATCAGGAACAAGTTAATGAGCAATATCGCACTCCAGAAAAGGATGCAGCCAATAACTGGGATTTCAGACAAATGGATGAGGCATACCCGTATACTCAGGTGTATGGAACCCCGGCTGCGTATGTAGCGTATAGTGAACAGGTAGAATTAGAAAGGAGTAAAAGGAGAAACAACTAAGAAGTGACAATGTCAAGGTTTCTAAGTTTGACTTGCACTTAACTGAACCACCTGCAACAACAAAATGTTTAACGACTCCTGAAACATTGATAGGGGTTAGAGCAGTAGAAGATGTGTCGGCGAATGCTAATAATATTGTGGGCGAATCAGGTGCCCTTACACCATACAATATTTGTGACGCACAACCATTACAAAGCATTCCCCCACAAGCTGCACCAAGAAGGACTAAACGTAATGTCCGACCATCGGAAGTCTTACGTTCCCCTTACGTAGTTAGGGAAGTTTATTTGTGCGGTGCATTGTCGAATCACGAGAAAAGAGCGGCGGACTGTTTGTTCAGCGGTCGATTAACGGAAACGTAAGTATACGTGTTAAAGTAAAAACATGTTATTGAATATAAGATTTTGAACATTTGTGTTTATATATTGTTATTGTTGTTATAGGGACATTCTGTTCAAGACCGATTCTGTCAATGGACCGAGGGGAGTACTGGAAACCTTGTGCCCGGGGATATTGATATCAAGTGGAGTTATCGACATATTCACCAAGGTTCTGAATCATGCTGAGTTGTACCGTGATCCATTGAAGACGATGCGCAGGGTTTTTTTGACACATCGATGATGGTACGTATTATAATAATATGGTTTACTAAGTTGAGTGTATTGTTTCCTTTAAAATAATGATGGGTACATGTGGCCAGCAATATGTGTATCAATTTAGAAGTATGTTATTTTTATTATTACGCCTTTCTTGACACAAATTTAAATAAAAAACAGCACGAATGGGATGTCAAAGACTCGTCGGCTAAAGAAGATGATGTTAAGGAGGCTGCTGACAAATTCAATGAAAACATATTGCGTATTCTGAAAACCACATCGTATAGGAATCTGTCTAATGTGGATTTGGTAATATTCTTGCTGGTAACATCTAATTATTTGGAACGATACATTTTGACATAAACTGATAATGTGAAATATATGTCGTTGTTATGTAAGTTAGTAACAGTCCATGTGTGAAATTTGCTGTGATAGGTGTTCTTCCCAATAATACAAGGGAGTCATTTTTTCGTTGTATGCATGCATCTCAAATGTAGGGAGGTGCATATTCTTGATAACAGGTCCTCATTAATAACTGATGTATCAGCAAGATATGGTGATGTTGTTGAAAATCTGGTACGTTCCTTTCCAAATGAAGTTTTTGTTTGATGACTCGTATCAGGGTAAATGAAGTACATTAGTAGTTTATTTTATTTCTGGTACGTTTCTTTATCAACCATATGGGTCAGCGACATTGTATGTTAACACAAAAACTGGCACATCCTACGAGAATCGTGGGTGTTTGGGTCAGCAAAATCATATCTGCAATCTTGTATTACCAAAAGGGTGTTTGGGATAGACTTTTTTATAATTTTATGTGTGTCATCAAATAGTTTTTAGGGTTAAATTGTTTATAATTTTGGATTACAAAAGAATATGGCGTAAAGTAACAATTTTTTTGTGAATGAATGCAACAGGTGGCGAGGTTTTTAGATTTCCTCGCATACCAAAACCACCCAGCACAAGGAGTAATGGGGAATGCTACACGCATGATCCTAAGGTTGGGGTGTATGACAAAGAAAAATTTCATTGACTGTGGGGTTTTCACAATGCGCCATATGGAGACGTACATGGGTGGCGGGGAATATGATGACCGTTGTGAACTTAGAAGGGAGTGTAAGGCGCGGAAGCTGCAACTTGATGAACTGCGTTTGAAGTATGCAGCAAAGATTCTGTTGTCAGAAATAAACCAAAAGAAATCAGATTTTTAAGTGGAAGCTGACGCGTACAGGCAGTTGCCGTTAGAAGAACGACAAAGGTTAGAGGAGGTTGCCTTTGAGACAGTAAAAGCACGTGTGACACGTATGCTGTAGTGTCGGTTGGTTTTAGGTATTTTGAATAAGTGGTAGACGCCTTTATAGGCTGCTTTTGGTTTAGCACAAACTTGTCTATTGCAATGGGTTTGCAGTTTGTTTCTTTTTTTTAGTTTCCTTTTGGTTGGTGCACCACCAATTCTGAACGTACGTTTATTTTCGGCTATATGCCAATGGAACTGATGTGTACCAACGCCAAACTTAAGTTATCTATTAATGAATATTATCTAAATTAAGATACCATGTTATAGTTTTGTTTTTTGGTATCCTGATAAAAGGGTGGTTGGGTCGGTTTTTTCTTCTCAATTATTATTTCCCAAAACAGAGTTGTATTTAATCTAAATTGTTACTGTAGAAGAAAATGCCTATAAGTCTGCACCATGTGTATTAATCTTAAGATGATACAAAGTAGTATGCGCCATTTGCACCAGTTATTTGTATTAATTGTAGTAGGTTGCTGGATTGGTTGTTTATTTCATTGTAGCGTGCGTTAATTTATTTGCAGTCATATGGGTGTTTGTTTCAGTGGATCAAAACCTTTTTTGCACTTTATTTGTTTTTAATAGGGTGTTTGGTTTCAGGTGGGCAGCACTGATAATCTCTCTCTCATCTCTCTATCTCTCTCTATCTTGGTACAAGGAGTAGGTAGGCCATGAGCTGAATATCAAATGTTATAGTTTTGTGTGTGTTGTGTGGGGGGAGTACTTACCATATTTATATTTTTTGGTTTTTTGGTAGCTGTGAATGGTTGTGTAAAAAGGGGTGTTGGGTCGTTTTTTCTTCTCACTTATTATTTCACAAAAAAGGAGTTGTAATTAATCTAAATTTTAATGTGTATGAACATTATTAATGCCTATAATCTGCACCATGTGTTTAATCTTAAGCTGATACAGAGTATATGCACACATTTGTTGAACCAGTTATTTTTATTAATTTTGCAGTCGGTGGCGAGGATTGGTAGTTTGTTTATTTCATTGGAGTATGTTGTAATTTATTTGCAATCATATGGGTGTTTTAAAGGGTGTTTGGTTCAGGTGATCAGCTCCTAAATATCGTTTGTACCAACTGATACAAAGATTTAAATAGTACCATTGTACCAGCGCATTTAATTTGAACCATAAATAGTTTGTTTATTTCATTTGATCGTGCTTTAATTTATTTGCACTCATATGGGTGTTTGTGTCAATGGATCAACACCTTTTTAAACCAGCTGATATAGAGAAGTACATAGCATTTGTACCAGCTGATAAAAGCTGATACGGGATCTACAAGCTGATACCAACTGATACAATCTGATACAAGTTACGGAATGTACCAGCTGATACAAGCTGATACGGGATCTACAAGCTGATACAAGCGATACAAGCGATACAAGCTGATACAAGTTATGGGAATCTACATTGTACCAGCTAATAATAAGATTGTAGAAGTTACCGAAACACCTAGTGAGTTGATGCAAATATGCACCATCTAATAATAAGATTGTCCTACTTGACTAAGAACGGTGAACATATCAGGTCCTGATGTGCAGATCGAAAAATGATGAACCAAACAACCTTGTGATATCATATAAACTATCGCACATGGTACATATAAATATTTATTTTACAAATTTATTTAAAAAAAATAAAAAACTGACCCAAACACTCATTAAGATGATACAAAGCTGATACAACAATCCGTTCAGAGATGTACCAAGTAGCATCACCAATTACTGATGTAGTCTCTGAAACACAATCTTATTTAATATATGTATCGAAAATCCATAAACAATTACCTTTATATTCGGGTCAAAACACAATTAATACCTTGCTGATGTACCAAATATGATACAAAAGCTGATACAAAAAACTCATACGGATATGTACCAAGGATCATCACCAATTACTGATTCGGTATATGTATCGAAAACCCGTTAACAATTACCTTTATATTCAGGTCAAAACACAATTAAGACCTTGTTGATAACAAGTTGCTGATACAAATATGTACCAGAAAACCATTAAGAATTTGCTGAGTAACAGGTAATTAAATGTAAGCATCAATCGAAAGGGTTAAACCAAAAAGAAAATTTATCAATAAGAAAACTATCCTAATTAACTAAGAACTGTTAACATATCAGGAAACGGATGTGCAGACCGAAAGTTACTGAACCAAACAATCTTGTGAGAGCATACAAAACCTAGCGCACATGATACATATATTGGACCCGGTAAAAATAAACCAACATGCTTTCCATTAAAAATGATTAATTATGAAACATTAGAAATCCAAAATACCAGTACTTATAAAATGCAATTCAAAGGAAAAACATAGTTTATAACGTAAAAACGAGTAAATAAGTTATTCTGATGAATCGTTTTCTTGATCGGCCATGTCTGCATCTTTTTTTGGACAGTTGCGTGAATCATGAAATCCGTATTGAAGACAGTATTTGCATTGCCGCGGAGTCTTGTTTGATTGAATCATAGCTATCTCAGCCTGTGTTTGAAGCCTTTTCGTAGAAACGGATCCTTTATTCTGACATATAGGGGCAACAATGTTAACCTGTGCGGTTCCGTGTACACCAATGGCGTCCGCATACAATATCCTTCCTTGTTTCATTCAGGGGTTGGTCATGTACAATCTTTCAACTGCTCAAGTAATGCAGCAAGCTCGTCCTTGTAAGTGTGAAGCTTCTCAATATCAGTAACTAGACGGGTAATCAAGTCTTCAACATTAACATAGATTTCCCTTAGAACACCATTAACACATTCTGCCGGATTTGACGAACTGGCAGCATCCATGGGCCTACCCACAAGCTTGCTAGGCAAAGCATTCTTTGACCATCTTCGCTGCATATATTTCCTAGGGAAATGGAACACCTTGGACAACGTAAGAACATAGAAAATATGGCGGCACAACAAACCAATATTAAAAACACCGTTTTATATTAAGCACTTCAATTGATCAGCAAGATATATGGAACAAACGAACCCCTGCAATAATAAATGTACGATAAAAACCATGATAGTCAGGACATACATGTAATATTCTAAAAACAATCGGGGCATAGTGAATACATTATCTAGTTATGAAATTGGGATGACAAGGATAGGGATAGCTTGTACCTCATATTTAACTTCAACGGATACACCTTTCAATTTGTAATCCGCTTTAGTATCACGAATCACATAATTAAAGGACGTGTCATCTTCTTGAACACTTAGTGAACAACAATGAAACAATGACGCATATATCTCATCTTGAACATCATAAAACAAAGTATGCGTATACAGTTCAGCGGCTTCTTTTTCAACCTGTAAGTGAGTTTTGAAATCATGTGTCGTGTATTTGGAATCATGTGTATTCTTCCCATATTTGAACCGTTGTGAATCCATTTCCGTATCAAAATGACTTAAAAATTCAATCAAACTCAAATGTCGATTTGTCAGCTGTCCAAAAAAGTGATTCTCACTTTCAGACCTCGATGTTGTGCGCATTAGCCCAGACATCGGTTCGTGCCTGAAATAGGCAGGTATTTACTTTGACCGCAATTCAAACATATCATGTAACCATTTGTGTTCAGTTAGATTAAAATCTGCCATTATCTCATTCCAATGTTCATCAAACACATCGGCCTCAATCTTGTCAGTCCATACAATATCACACAAACGCCTTTTAAAATTGGTGTCGCTACACAAGGATGTTCCGACCTACATACATATTACAATGTATCAGTTTACTAATGATGATCAACGTTGTGAAAAAAATAAAAGAGTTCTGCAAAAAATCCATATTGCAGTAACACATCCAGTTTTCAAACCCAAACTTGGTGAACCAAATACCGATGAACATACAAACAAAACATGTTTTATTGTTATTAGTAAGTTTTTACTGATCAAATTTGCTAACCGATGAACATACAACCCGTTTAAAATTTGTAAAACCTAGAAAGTATAAATGACATAACTACCAAATTTGGTGAACCAAACACCCCTGAAACCAATTTGCTAGTACAAAATGAATACCTTTGTAGTGAGTTTTGCCATAATATGCCACATACAAAGACGGTGGCGTGTATCAGGTAATATCTCTTCTATAGCTATCTTCATAGCCGGATCTTGATCAGTAACAACAACCTTCGGAACTTTTACGAATACCTTTTTAAACTTCTTCAACAGCCACGTATATTTTATAGCAGATTCGTTCGCTAACAAAGCAGCGGCAAATATCATGCATCTGTTGTGATTATCAATGCCCGTAAAAGGTACAAGGACCATATTGTACCTACATATATAAATACACATCTGTATTAGTTTGTGCTACAAAAACTACTTAAACTTATATAAAAGGACGACATGTTACCTATTTGAGCGAAAAGTGGCATCAAATGACACAACGTCGCCAAAAGCAGTGTAATTACGCTTGGCTTGCGCATCAGCCCAAAACAACCCAACCAATTGTTTTGTGTCTTCATCCCGCTTTTATTTAACCGAAAAATCTTCAAAGAACTCTTCCCGGCTCAACAGTTTATCAACCACCATTTGGGCATCACGATTACCAATAAATTCATTCAACCCACGCCTATAATTCTTGCATTCAACATCTGTTGCACCAATATTTTCAAATCCACCGTAGATCTCTTTCATAACTTTCCAAGATCTAACTGGACCTAGATTGACATTAGAAAGTTGGTTTAACAATTGTTGCTTCGAAAAACTTGGTCACAATATACTTGCCATCTGGTGTCTTCTTAAGCCTAAGTTGTGCGGTACATCCACAACGACAGGATGCACGTTTCCTCCTTTTTATGACCTTAGTAACACCTAAAGGGTTGGTCGACACTGATTTAACAGTTTTTGAATTGTCAATCTTGGGTGGGGGTTTAAAACCTTGTCTAACACAATAAAAATACTTATGGTTGGGTTCTTCTTTGCTGTTCTTTTGACCACCCTTTCTAACCTCAAAACCACCTTCTCTAGCATAATCTTTGTAAGCCTTTAAAGCTAGCTCAAGTGTATCAAAGACTGTCCCTTCCACAGGTTTATTATTAACTTTGGGAACCCAAAATTTAGAACCTTTAGGTGTCGGCTGAAAACTCCCATCCTGGAGATCATGAGGTGTAAAGTAACCCTCATAAATTTTGTCTTGGTGGTTGTGCACTGCTAGAGGAGTTAATGGTTCTCCAACAACAATAGGTGTAAAATAACCCTCACCGAGCGTATCTTGCCCATTGTCCACAGCTAAAGGAGTTAATGATTCACCTACAACAATAGGGTTTAAGGGTTAGAAACATTTATGAAACTACATTATCATTAGTAAAAACATTGGTGATTTGGAATTAAACAAAATATGTCCAAACCACCCTCATTATTCTGTAACATGATTCATTCAAAAACTACCAAATTCATCATCAAATAAAAGCATTCCCAAACACCCTATTAAACTACATATAACAGATGTAAAACAGAGTATGTCAAACACGACAATCCAACCGGACTTGAACTATGTAACCTTACTCATTCAAAACGAAAAAAATACACAAGTGAAGATGAATTTGGTAGAAATTTTGGTATAAATAAAATCAGTCCTACACACCATGATAAAAGTGTAACATTATTTTGTAAAAACGAAAACACATGATAAATTAAAACCAATTCCAAACACCCTGATACACATATAAGCAACGAATTTGTTACCTTCAATGTAATGATCAATGACCTGAATTTCTATGGAATCATTCATGATGATTACATAAAAAAACACACTGGAATCGAATGGAGATTGTGATTTGGTTTAGTGAAGAGATTTGTTGTATAAATAGTGCTTGTAGAATAATGGCAATACCAAAAATCACGTGCTAAAAATCTGGGAATTAATTACAGTGAGCAAAGATGATGAAGAGAAACGGTTTTTATGAAATGGTTATGATATGTTGACATTACTAAAATGCCCTTATACTCATACAAATTAATAATCATTCTTTTTTCTTTTAGTTTTATATTTATTTCCACTTGCCTTAATCCTATTGGTCCATTAATGGTTCTTATTTTTACAACTTTAAGTTGGTTCTCATTTGATCTCAATTTTATATATATAAAAAAAATTGCGACCACAACGTAAACCGGTTACTAAACAAAACTCTTGCCGGCTAAAGCAAATCCATTTACCTAATCTATACTATTATATAAAGCATTTACAATATGGGTCTCATCAAAAATTAAGATAAGGAGGTGCAATCTTGATCATCTATCTTATTTTAGAAAATCACATCATAGAGTGACATGTGTCACTTCTTAATTAAAAAAATCACTTTTATTTTCAATTTGACATATCTTTTTATATATTTATTTTTTTATGATTTAATTTCACCGTATTTTTTAAAATTTCGTGATCTTTAACTCAATATCCATTTTGATATATTCTTATATATTTTTAGCTTTTCACATTTTTAATGGGTTTATTTTGAATTTTTTAACAACTTTAACTTTAATTTGAATACAAACTTGATTCGTAAAAGATATATACTTTTGGAGACAATGTTTGATGGGTAAGAGAATGTGTGGGTCTTTATATAAACGAGAATAATGTTAATACGATGTTGCGGGAAAGCTACGGAAACCCAAACAAACGAATTATCTAAGCGGGTAGAGAATTGCGGAGCGAGTTGGGTTA
>BQNB010147165.1:0-16474 GCA_026074375.1 Tanacetum coccineum
AATTAAGTCTTATAAAAACTAAAAAGATCATTTTAGGACTTAATTTTGATAATTTAGGGTTTTTAGGTCCCGTTTAGGATTCCCGGTTTGCGTTTTTAGTTAAAATTTGCTTTCCCTTAAGTGTTTTTAAGTTTTTGCCTTAAATTTCTCATAGTTTTAGAAAACCAATCACAATCTTGTTCCATTCAAGCATCGATTCTCAAAACGACTCTCGGCTTTTAATTGCATTCCTCGTTGGGGAAACGACCCGGGAATGATACTACCGAATTACTATAATTGTGATTTTTTGATTCTTACCTTTATTATATATTTATATATTTATATATTTATTTATATTTATATATATTTATATAAAGTGTTAGTCTCAACTTTGATCAGTTTTTGGCGCCGTTGCCGGGGAGGATTGTCTACGATTGTCGAAGCCGTTTGACGATTTGTGTTTGAAGACCCTTTCGTGTGAAGTTATTTTTCTTGTTATAAAAAAAATATATAAAAACACAAAAATATTTTTCATTTTCTTTTATTAGTATAATTATAATATAAAACCAAAAATATAAAAAATAATAAAAAAACCAAAAATATAAAAACATTATCCATAAAAAAGAAATAAAAAAATTATTACCAAGTTGGTAAAAGAACACCAACATATAATACTTTCAACTGAAGTATTATCCATTAATAAGTTCCTAAACCAAAGATCAAAAACTTGCTTTTGAAGGAGTCTTAATAACTAACCCCAGTTAATAAACGTCTCATGACACATTTTTTATACACGCAAGATATACACTGTGATGCAACATTGTAACATGCTTTTGAAATACCACTTGACTTTTGTCAAAGGATGTACTCGATTATTAACATTTTTTGAACATGCTATAAGGGTCTCGACGGAGTAAGTCCCAACTTCACCATTTCAAGTGGAGAGTGACGCAAAAATCCTTATGCCGAAGCCCCTAAGTCACGCGCGAGTTCGAACGAACAAACTAGGTGAAGCCACTCACCACGCGACATGTGGTTATGATTAGGGCCCCACTTTCACATTTTTACCGTTTTCCTTTATTTAATTGTTTTTAAAGCCCTTTTTTTACCGTTATACCCACTACTCACCATTTTATAAATTAAACTCTTCCTATTTCTATACATTCTCTCTAAAAAATGAACTCATTTTTATTTTCAAAAAACATGTCTCACCAAAACATTCCCCGACCCCAACAAAACGATCAACCAAAGAAACCCCATCCGGAGCAAGCCACCGACACACCCACTGAAGGCAAGTTTACGCTCCTAAAAACCCATCAACGAAACTCGAACTTGTTACGACCACATTCATACTAACATCTATGCTTACCCGAAACCAACTCCATACTGGAAATCCTCGGCACACGCCACCGGAAAACTCGGGTTTCAAGTTTAGGGCACACCCAAACGTTTTCAGGATTACATCGTCCCAACTTCATCGTTTTCCATTTAGCCACAAGATAGTTTCACAAAACCCAAATCGGTGGTTCGTATCACACCATGTACGGAATCGAGTCCATTCTCTGTTTAATGCATTTCCGCTGGAAGAGTTGTACACGCACTGGATTTTTCGGAAGTCTTTGCAAAAAAAACATCCGGTTTTTGGAAAGCACCCAATCCTTATGAAGTTCGGTCTTTTGAACAAGGTCGCCGACATCACAACGAAGAAGAAGTAGGCGGACCGTAACCGCCAATATAAAGACCGATTCAAATCGATGGTTACCCTGACAGACTCGTGGACTACAATGTGAGAAAATTGCGTTGTGTAAAGGTTGGCCTTCCGTTATGAAAACAGCAAGCTTTGGTAACTAGAGGAAGCAAGGTTTCTTTTGGTGTGCGGTTTTGTCGTACTTGAAGAGATAACACAATAGTATCGTCATCGAACGTACCGATATGGTGTTAGGAAAATGGAAAGAAGGTACACACGTTCCGTGGTTTGGTTTTGTAGGATTTAACATTAACATCATGCGGTATGGGTCCGAGAGAGTGGAACCGGTGACCGCAAGATTACGTTTCAATGGAAATCGATTCACTATGAAAATTGATTACGGAACTCCCCTTTAAACTTCAACATTGTTGGGAGATTTAAAAAGACATCACAAAATGGCAGAAATAGCAATTCCAAACTTCAACACAGGGTCTGAGGGGGTAGCAAGAGACACAAGTCAAAACTGGTTCTAGTTCGTTCAACACAGAGAGTCTGGGAAGCTAAGTATTTAATCTGCAAATACTATGTTAACGACAACAATGGAAAGATGATTGGTGAGGAAAAAATTCTACGACAGGAGTGTAGGGACAAAGTGAGAGCTACTGAGAGGAAAAATAAAAGGCGGGGGCCTTATCTTGTTTCAAAATTCTTACAGCATCGTCAAGCAATAAAATGGGAGGATGCATTGGCTATGGTTGATGGTTAAACGAGATGGACAGCGAGAAGAAAACCAAGAACGCTTAGCGTTTTTAGATATCAAATGGAGGGAGGTGGATTGTCGTGAACAAGAGATTGAACAACAAGACATGAGGTTGTATCTCCAGCCATACGATCACTTGACCGGGGACCAGCGAAAGGCAATGGATGCAGTAAGGGCAAGGATCAAGGCGAAGTATAATTTAGAGTATTAGTTTACGTTTAAGTTTTTTATTTATCTATGTATTGTATCGTTTTTATTTATCCATGTACATTTATGTTTTTTAATATATCCCCAATAAAAGTATTTTAATGTTAGTTGAGTTTTTATTAATGTCATACGTTTACGTTTTTAATTTACGAAGAATGTAATTTAATAAAAACAAATATTGTGTAAGGTGAGTTGGGTTTATGAAACGGTGAGTGTTTTTTGAAAAACGGATGAAAGGTGAGTGGTTTAAAGTTGGACGAGAGAAAGCTGACGTGACGCTGTGGTGGTTGATGAGTTTGGGTTCATTTATTCAATCCAGCCTAAGAGACACTTCTTACTTTACATTATTTTTTCTTTTGGTCAAACAATTCTAGACAATATGTCTTACAACTGTACATGTACTCTGATTGAAGATATAGAAGTGAGAAATATCAATTAAATTGAAGCTGGGCTAGGTGTCGTAACTGCGTTGGATGCCAAACTAACGCCGTTTCCGGCGTTATCACACCGGCAAGTGGGAATGGGACACGGCGTTGGTGCCGGTGTTAACGTGAAAACGCAACAACGCTGCCCTTTATCTTTTTTCTTTTTGTTTATAGTTTGTGTGTGTGTGTGTTTTGATAGGTTAAATAAAAAAATGAAAAAAAAGTGGGTCCCAAAAAGATGTGTTATTTTGGTGTTATAATTAGAGGGGTTTTTTGGGGTGTTGATGTTATGGTGTTAAAACTGACGTGGCAGTCAAAAAAATGGTGTTACGGTGTTATGACACGTGGAGCTCTTATAATTATAACTTTAACAAGTCTAATAACAATGTAAAATCAGTTTACTTTTTTTTGGGTAAAGGGGTACCCCTGGTAAATTGCATTATGCACAGAAAAAGTTCTAAATTACAATGGAATGTTGGCTGAAGTTAACAAATTAACCTCAAGCTAAGCTTGAAACTACCATACATAAAAGAGAACATGCCTATAATGATTTACAATCCAAAATAAAAACTAAGAAACATCCCAATTTGCTTTGCAAAGCTTCCAAGCGGCAACATCCACCTTCCAAAAATAGGGAGGAATGGGGTCCAAGAAAGACTCTTTAAAAACCTTCCCGAGGAAAACCCAGTGGGAAAAATCTAAGCGAAGGAAAAAATAGTACAACTCTCCCACTTGGGCTCCCTATATTGGAACCAAACTCCAAAGAGATCTTCTCCAAATGATTCTTTGGGCATAAGTAGAGCTGTATACATTCAGCAAAACAACAAAATTCAACAATTAATCCTAATGTTCATTGGTTCTGCCCAACGCGAAAACAGCTCACGCATTCATATTGTGTCTTTCGAAACGCAAAAATGGTAAGCAATTTTTACCTGATCGATAAACTATGACGTATCACGATTATCTTGAGGGGGTTTTCTTGGACCTTCTTGAAGAGTCTATTTATACCGTTCCAACCATTTGAAGTTGGACGCAACGCTTAATAAGCTTCCCCAATATATACATCCTAGCCGTTCGCTTGTTCCTCATTGGATTACCAGCTAGCTTGCGAACATATTGCCACACCTTGGCAGAGAAAGGGCATTCGAAAAAAAGATATGCATTAGAGTCACGTTGAGAATCACATAAAGAACATCAAGCATTACTATATACAGTTGTCACTACCCACGTACCATTGTCTCACTTTATCCTGCGTTTTAAGACTGTTTCACATGACCATACTAAAGATGGAATGCATGTCGTGGTATAGAGTGAGGAAACCATACAATACGATACCAAGTAACCTGTAAACCTCTAGGCCTAATAGCTTCCCATAATTTTGTAACAGAAAATGCCGAGAGCAAGCCATTACTGTCCCTCCATTGCCATATATCAGCCCTCGAAACCTCAATGTTAGAGGTTGCAATCGGATTTAGTTCTAGGGCTTTTTGGAGCCAAAAGTGAGGCCAATTCCATGCACCATTCGAAACCAAGTCTGCCACCTTGTTCCTAATATGAAAACCCTCCCTCGTAATGTCTCTAGGGGTCAAGGAACGACTAAGAGGGGACAACAAACACTAATTATCAAACCATATAAAAGTGTCGATCCCATTCCCAATTTTACACCAAAAGAAAGGTCTTACAAGGTCCCAGATTTGTAGAAGTTTCAACCAACCCCAACTCATGTTCGATTGTAATGGAATATCCCATAATGAACGCCTTTCTATTTATTATGGCATGTATGAAATCCACCAGGGACACCTATAGGACTCTTTGTAGAAACGAGTTCCAGATATGCGTAGTTAAAATGAGCTTTATTAAACAACCATATAGGTACGAAGGCAGGACCTCCTTCCTTTTGGAAGACAAATGTCTTCCCATGCAACCTTAGCCTTCCCACGCTTATAATCATCATTACACCACAGAAATCCGTGAATAAGCTGATGAATATCATAGATAAAGATTTGTTCTTCCAATCACTAATTCGGTTCTTCCAATCACTAATTCGGTTCTTGGATTTTTCAGCAATTGTAATCTTCCAGACTTACACAATTGTAATCTTCCAGCAAAAGATAAAGATTTGTTCTTCCAATCACTAATTCGGTTCTTGGATTTTTCAACAAGGACTTTGCAATCCTTATTTAGAAGCCAAGATAAGTTAAGAGGCACACCAAGGTATTTAACCGGAAGGTCTCCTTTAGAAAAAGGCATGATATTAAGGATAGCTTGCTTCACATGATGGGGAACATTACAAAAATAGGTTGTGCTCTTTGGAATACTTGAAACAAGCCCTGATGGTTAAACTTAAACACCTCCAGTGTATCCTCTAAAATAACACGGGCTGATTCTACTCACCCCTGGCAAAATATATAAGAGATCTTCTGCAAAACATAAACATTATAATCTCTAGGTCCTCACACTGTTATGGTACGAAAAGAATAAGAAAGATTGAACAGTCTTTTGAGAATTAAGCGTAAGGACCTCCATAACCATAGTGAAAAGATAAGGAGATAGTGGATCCCCTTGCCTCAAGCCCCGTTTACATTTGAAGTACCCATGAATATTACCATTGATGCATAGAGAGAACGAAGTAGAGGACACACAAGACATAATCCATTTCATCATAGTGTTTGGAAAGCCAAAACAACCAAGGATGCTTACCAAAAAAGCCCAATCAACCGTATCATAAGCCTTTTGGATATCTTGAATGCACATCTCGGAGGACCACGGTTCCTAGGATAATTGTGCATAAGCTTCTGCGTAATAAGAATATTGTCCGAGATCCGCCTACCCGGAACAAAAGCAGATTGGTTATCACTAACCACTTCCTTGATTCCCTCAATAATCCGGTTAGTGAGAATCTTGCTAATGCATTTATATATAACATTACAACATGAAATAGGATGATAATCATTAACTTTGAGAGGAGTAGTAACCTTGGGGATAAGGGTTAAGAAAGTATGATTAATTTCCTTAAGGATGCAGCCATAGAAAGAAATCCGAACGCGTTACAAATACATCAAAATTTCAACAACCTCCAATCCCTTTTTAAGAGAAAGTAAAGTGTAAATCCATAAGGCCCGGGGCTTTTGTCATCATCCTAATATCGAACATAGCTGATTTAACCTCCTCATTGGTGATGTTACGAACCATATTGGAAGCTGTTAAGTCAGAAACTTTGTTAAAAAACAAGTCCTCCATATCAAGAGCATTGCAAGCAGTAGACGTGCCTAAGAATTGCTCATAATGAGCAACGAACACCTCAGGCACTTGCGATCCCGATACTTCAGTGTTGGCAGCATTCAAAATTACCTCAATTCTGCTGCGATTATGGTTGCTCTTAATAGTCTTATGGAAAAAGCCGGTGTTGGCTGTCTCCCCTGCTTCTAACACTAGCTTTGGCTTTCTGATTCAACCATAACCGTTCTTCATCTAGTTTAGCTTAATTTAAACGCTTGAAGGTAGATACTTTCCTCGTCACGAAGATTAGCATCTGCTGGATTCAAATCCAATGCCGTTTGAACCTGGTCTAGCTCAATACGCAATTTGTTAACCCGGTCATGTAGATTGTCATGATCATGAAGAAGTTTCAGTAAAGGTTTTTTCATCCTTTTTAGTTTGGACACGACCTTAAACATATTGTGACCATCAATATGAACTTTCCAGTTGTGCTTTATCACATCCATGAACTTGTCCTTATGAGCGAGAAAATTACAAAATTTGAAAGCCTTGGGATTATGAGAAGCCAAGTTCGGTAACTTAATAACCGCACGAGAATGATCAGAAATTCAATATGGTTGAAATATAGCAAATGAACCTGGAAAACAATCCATGAAATTAAGATTACCCATAATACGGTCAAGCTTCTTCAAAACTCCGTTACCACCATTAGGTTTTTGATTCCATCGTGTAAGTGAAGGCCCTAATGAGTAATATCATTTCTTCAATATTTGCAACACAATCGTTAATTCATTCATAAGCCGAATTTAGAGAAGTAACCCGTTATGTATCTCCACATTTAAGAGCCACGTTAAATTTCCGCATCAAAACCCATGGCAGGCCACGGACAGTCAGCTTATGAAGACCAAGTTCAGCCCATAATAAACGCCTATCATATTGAGAGTTGCTTGCGTTAAATTAAAATGAAACCAAAAACATACTTTTTTTAGAAGCCTTGTGAAAAAATTTTCACATGAAGAGCCTGAGATGTTTGTGAAAGGACCATAAGGTGAACAACATCCACATTCCACCCCACAATGATACGGCAGCCACTAGAGCATAAGGAAGCATTTGAGGTACATTCCCAACATCGAAAAACCTTTGAGCACACTTTTGAAAGAGAAGAAAGATCAACATGTGATTCTAAAATTGCACAAACACTAAGTTGGTTTTCATTTACCACTTGACGAACCTCCGATTGTTTAGTGGTGCGGTTCAAATCCCGAATATTCCAAGCAGCCACGCTAAACATTTGGAACATCTTCAATGGGAGTGCTTGCCCCCTTTGTGCTAATCTTTTTTGGACTATCTTCAACAATTATCTCCTCCACTTCGCTGTCCGTCTCATCATCATATGAATTGTCTTGAATTACAGATTTCTTAAGAATAGCATCATCACTGTTAGGATCAACAATAGTGGTTATTTCATTTAATTTCTCAAAAAGATTTTTAAGTTTTGTGCCATTGTCGCTAGATTCACCCATGACAGTTTCACTAGTATGCTGACTAGCTAATTGCTCAAAGGAATTCTGCAACTCAATGTCTTTCCCACGATCTTCATTAGTTTTCTTGGACAATTTATGATCATGGTCTTTGGGTTAACCGTTGGTATTTAAGTTCTTATTGTTGTTAACCCTAATACCCCCTAAGTTTTTGTTTTGAGACCACCCCTTTTCCCTTTGGAACCTGTTATTCATTAACCGTAGTATAACCCTTTCATTTATCAACCACAGCAGGTATATGGCTTAGCATGCAACTTTTTTGACATTGATCATTTGTACGACAAATACAGGGCATTCAATGGCATGAGGGGCTTCCATTTCATATTAGTGTTTTTCTAAAAAGTTATAAAAAAATGGCAAAAACAAAAACATTTGGGATTAGAGGAAGCCACAGGTGAGCAAGGCTCGAACCCGGGACCTTTACCCTTATCCCAAATTTTTTACACAACACACACTGCCACTTGCCCTGGGGTCTTTTTTCGTTTATCTTTGCAATATTAAGCCTTTATAGTAATTTTAGCACGTTTAGATTATAAGCCTTCTTTTAGCGTATTTCACTGCTTATTTGATAAGCAGTTTTCACAAGCTTATTTTTCCTAGATTCCTTACTTTTCAAGCTACTTTTTATGATTTTTCCAGTTTTTTTATAAATTGTTTAGTATTTTTTATATTTAATTTTCATTAAAATCGTTTTTAATTCATAAAAAATAGAAAAATAATCAAAAAATATAATTCTTTTTTAGAAAATTTTCTTTTAACATTTAGAACCTAGGAAAATTAGATTTGCTTTTCGTAGGGTTAAAATTGCAAAATTTTGATTTTTAAAGAACGAGATTGAATCCCATTCACGTTTTTAGTGTTTTCTAAGCCATAATCACCTTCTTTTTTAGTCTAGTTTTCTTTGTCTAGCCTTTAGATAATTAAGACTTATAATGAACTAAAAAGATTAATCTAGGACCTTAATTTTGATAAATTTAGGGTTTGTTTTTAGTCACGTTTATGATTCTCCGTTTTGCAGTTTTTAGTTAAAAATTTGTCTTGCCTTAAGTATTTAGTTTTTGCCTTAGTTTTCCCGTCGCTTTAGATAATCTATATCAATCTTGTTCATTAAAGCATCGATTCTCATACATGACTTTCGACTTTCAATTGCATCCATCGTTGGGAATTGACCGGGCATCTATACTTTCGGATTACTATAATTGTTATTTTTTGATTCTTACCCCCCTTATATTTATTTATATATTTATATAAGTATTTTATATTTATATATTATATATTTTAAAGGTGTGAGTCAATCTTGATCAGTTTTTGGCGCCGCTGCCGGGGAGGATTGTATCCGAATGTTTAAGCCGTTTGAAAATTTTTGTTTGAAGATCCTTCCATGTGAATGTTATTTTGTTTATTTTCTTATAAAACAAGCGCAAAGTAAATCCCAATCTGTTTGAGGTTTTGATCCATAGGATCTGTTTGTGTGCTTATTTTTAAGCTCAAAAGTGGTGGTTTGTAATGATTGAAAAATTTGCCAAGTGTTGAAATCTGTGAGAAACAGCTTTTTCATTAAGCTTTTTAAGTGCTTATCTGAATTTCAAAATGCTTGTTCATTGTTGATTATTGTAGCTTTTTGGCCATTCTTCTTAGTGGTATAAGCCACCTAAGCCATAAGGATCCTTTTGCTAGCTTATTTTTAAGCTAGAAAAGTCCCTCTTGGCCTTTTGCTTACTAGTTTTTTGCCAAATTGCTTTTTAGCTTATTTAAGCTTATCTGCTTATTGCTTCTGCTTATTTAGGTGTAGTTCAGCTTATTAGGTTAGGTTTAGCCCATTTCAGCTTATTCTCTTAGGTTTTGAGCTTATTTAAGCTTATTTTCATTTTAGCTTAAAATCCTTATGTTACAGCTTTTTGATGTTTCTGTCTTTCTAGCTTAATTTGGTTGCTTATTTTTACTCAAAATTTCTTTTTAGGTATAGCTTATCATCTGTTTTAGCTTTATTCTCTTTTTGGATTGCTTATTCTGTCTTCCTTAGCTTATTCTAGTGCTTATTTGTGTTTTATAAAAAAAGTATCTTTGTAAAAATTGCTTATTTAGTGCTTTTCTAAAAAGTTATAAAAAAATATGACAAAAACAAAAAAACATTTGGGATTAGGGGAAGCCCCAGGTGAGCAAGGCTCGAACCCGGGACCTCTACCCTTATCCCAAACGTTTTACACAACACACACACTACCACTTGCCCTGGGGTCTTTTTCGTTTTATCTTCCCTGTGGTCTTTTTCGTTTTATGTTTGCAAAATCAATCTTTTATAGTCATTTTAGCCCGTTTGGTCTATAAGCCATTTTTAGCTTATTTCTCAGCTTATTCGATAAGCTATTTTTCCAAGCTTATTTTTCTTAGATTCTACACTGTTCAAGCTACTTTTCATGATTTTTCTAGTTTTTTTATAATTTTTTAAGTATTTTTCATATTTAATTTTTATTAAAATAGTTTTTAATTCATAAAAAATATAAAAAAGTCAAAAAAATATAATTCTTTTTTAGAAAATTTTCTTTTAACATTTAGAACCTAGGAAAATTAGATTTGCTTTCGTAGGGTTTAAATTGCAAAATTTTGATTTTTAAAGAACGGAATTGAATCCCATTCATGTTTTTAGTGTTTTTAAGCTTAAATATCCTTCGTTTTTGGTCTAGTTTTCTTTGCCCTAACTTTTTAGTTAATTAAGACTTATAAAAACCAAAAAGATAATTTTAAGACTTAATTTTGTTAATTTAGGGTTTTTAGGTCCCGTTTGGGATTCCCGTTTTGCGTTTTTAGTTAAAATTTGTCTTCCCTTAAGTGTTTTTAAGTTTTTGCCTTAATTTTCTCGTAGTTTTAGATAACCAATCACATTCTTGTTCCATTCAAGCATCGATTCTCAAAACGACTCTCGGCTTTCAATTGCATTCCTCGTTGGGGTAACGACCCGGGAATCATACTCCCGGTTTACTATAATTGTGTTTTTTTTATTCTTACCTTATTATATATATTTATATATTTATTTATATTTATATATATTATAAAAGGTGTGAGTCAATCTTGATCAGTTTTTGGCGCCGTTGCCGGGGAGGATTGTATCCGATTGTTGAAGCCGTTTGAAAATTTTTGTTTGAAGATCCTTCCGTGTGAAGTTATTTTGTTTATTTTCTTATAAATTTTTTTTCTTTTATTCAGTATAATTATAATATAAAAAAACTAAAAATATAAAAACATTATCCATAAAAAGCTCTTCAGTTCAGCATTCCAAAGCTAAACGCACTGGTTACGAACCAGCAAGCCAGAACCGATCACTGAAGCTCAACCGGTCGCTGAAGCTGAATTGAACCCCCTTTTAGTTTAACACTTCAGCGAATTAAATCTTGGACGTTGAACCAGTCACGAAACTGGTCAGCAAACCCAGTTAGATACTGAACTGAATTTCCAAGAGAAACTGAAGCACTTCAGCTACATTTACAACAAGGTATATAATTATTTGTATTTTATTTTTGTTGTAACTCATAGTAAGAAGAAGCTGTTATGATCACTTACTACTGATTGTAACTTAGGCTATTTGTATATTCAAGTAGGGGAGATTGTTGGGTCAGTTCCTAAGCCCTTCAGTCTCTCAGTAGATTTAAACATAAATTCCTCTAAGTGTAAACAAGCTGAACACATTTTAGCTTATATTACTGAAGACGCTTCAGCTTCAGCTCTTCAGGCACTTATATGCTCAAGCAGCATCTTCACTTAAGTTTAGGTTGCTGAACAAAAACTGAAGAAGGCCTTAGCAAGATTTTCACTTTTACAACAAAGAATCGAGAAGTGTAAACAAGCTGAAGACACTTCAGCTTTCAGTTCTTCAGGTACTTAGATGCTCAAGCAGCATTTTCACTTCAGTTTAGGTTGACGAATTGAAACTAAAGAGAGCCGTAGCAAGAGCTCACTTCTACAGCGAATCGAGCATTATTCCATTTATTTTGCTGTAATTTAGAGTAAGAAGAAGCCATGATGCTCACTTACTACTGATCAAACTTAGGCTATTTTTCTATCCAAATAGGGGGAGATTGTTGGGCCAATTTAGTGTCTAATTGTCCATTGTATAGGATTTGTATGAAAAATATCCTAAGTAGAAAAACAAGTCATTGAACATAAATATGTTCAGTGAGTCATCCTCAAGAAGTCCTTCAGAGTCTGAAGAAAAGACTCGGCACAAACTGAGGCAGTTCTCAGCAAGTGAAGAAAGGAACAAGATTAGGATGATGGAGGTAATAAGTGTTGACAAATAGCTTACTAGCTCCCTGAAGACGACTATCTATGAAAGAATACGACCTGAAGATATTGGCGGGAACTTCCTTAAAGCTAAAAGCAAAGAAATACATGAAGTACAAGAGTGGTTACTTGCACTTTATTAAAGCAAAAAGCTTTATCTTTCCCAAAATGCAAAATAAGAAAAGGAAGACAAAAGTACAAGGCTAAAAAGCAAATAGTTAAAATAACTATTTGCTTTTGTACTTTGATGTGAAGGGCACATGGTTGCACATGAGACTTTACTTTTCAAAGCTTCTCTTAGAAGCTTTACTCTTCTTATAAGTTCAGGTTGTAAAAGATAGATTGTCATAGATACCTAAACAAACACAAAAATAATACAAAATGTATTAGTTGATAGGTTTGATCCTCTCCTAGAACACACAAAGCCAAGATGCTTGTGGTTCATATTAAGAGAGTTTATTTGTCATTTAATCCCGGTTGTTGTTCCGCCAACAACCGGGTATAATTTTTTGGTATAGATATATCAATAAAGAGTTAAACATTGAAAAATAAAAATTATGATATTAGTATCTTATCGATCTCGTGTTAAAAATATATGTTTCATATTTTGCACGATTTTAGGGACCAACACCTATTCCTGGCAACAACAACCTAAACACCTTGTCAACATATATTAAAGCTACAGAAAAATTGTTAAAAGATTTGATTTTAGATATTAGTTTCAACTACATACCTGGGATTGCAAAATTCATGTAGATCATGAAATTGCTAATTTATGTCAGCCGATTATTCTCGATTTTCCCAATGCTTTATGCAATCCGCAAAACCAAAAACCGATGACATGTTAAGTGTAACTAACAATTGGAATAACTTCTAGCACAGTATTCATATTGACATATAACTTATATTAAAAATCAAAAGTTTATCTATATATTAAAATCATCAACAACTCAAAATTCAATCTATATTAAAAAAATGGAAAATTAACAAAAAGTAAATAACGGGTATAGTTTTATATCACTTACTTGTTCATGAAAGAATCAACTATTTGTGATGTACATTATCTTGATTCGAGGAACACATCATTCCAATATGCAAAGCGCAACACATATAATCATCACAATCTTCGCAATAAAAACCCTAATTTTTCGTAAGTAATTGCAAATTTTGTGGATTTGATGAGACGAAAAGACAAATGAGATATCTGGAATCCGTGATTAAAGAGGAGAATGATATAGGAAAGATGATTGAAAGACATGTGTTTTGCATTGTGGGTGAATTTTGTTCGTGAGTCGTTAACTCGGGAGAGCGAGTGAAGTGGGAAGAAGACTTTTGTGAGTGTGAGGGGGAAGATGAGGGAGGAAAGGTGTGAGTAAAAACGCGTGAAGTGGAGATAGATAAATATGTATGTGAGTTATCAGAAAAGTGAAGTGGGAAGAAGACTTTTGTGAGTGTGAGGGGGAAGATGAGGGAGGAAAGGTGTGAGTAAAAACGCGTGAAGTGGAGATAGATAAATATGTATGTGAGTTATCAGAAAACCCGTATTTTTATTTTATGTATTGAAAAAAAAATATTGCCCTTTAATAGTATTGGTAAGTATTAAGAAAAAGAGATATTGCCCTTTAATAGTATTGATATTGATAATGATAGTGATAATTTAAACACCAATCTTACGTTTCTTTACAATTTGATAATCACAATAACAAAACAAGCGTTTGGGCTATGCTTAAATTGCAATTGGGTTTTGTTTCAGATTCAAATTCAAACTAACTTACATTACTTACATTTATCACTTTTAATACAATAATAGAATTTAAACGTACATTTGAGCTTTGACATGAATGGGGATAATTACGTTTTTGATGTGTTACTAATCATTATCTTTTAAAGAAAAGGTTAATAATGTTAAAAGAAAGAGTTTTGGATCATAACTAAGTTAAATATAATTAGAGTTAATTACATAGATCGTCCTTGTGGTTATGCCAAAATTGCAGGTTTCGTCATAAAAGTTCAAAAATTACACTGATCGTCTCTGTAGTTGTCTTCATTTTTTTGTTAACAGAAATGGAAAATGACTCATATATTCTCAGGGACCATTTGTGCAACAAAATTTTTTAACCTTTTTTATTTTAAAATTTTTGATTCTTTAAATTCTTTTCTACACTTATTTTTTAATTCTGTGGACCACCGAACGTATGAATTGATTTTCTCTATTAATAAATTTATACTCTTCACTTTTATCCTTGCTAGTAAATTCCTCTAAATGGATTTGATGTGTCCACTCTCTTTTTATCTGTTACTGCCTTCTCTTATTTACCACAAAACACAAAAAACCAAAAAAGCGAAATTCACACAATGATAATTCTCTACTACTGCCTTCCCTTTAATCTTGCTAATGATAATTCTTTATTCTCTTTATTTAACCCATGTTTTTCAATTGATTTGATATGGGATTGTGTTTGGATGTATGCATTATACACTCTTTTGAGATAAAAGGGAATTCATCCCTCGGATTGGATTGACAGACGAAACAAGAAAAGAAAAAGGCAGTAGCCGACAAAAAGGGACACAACTTTTGGGAGATACTATTCGTCCTAGGGATTTAATCCCAGCCGACACAGAAAAAGAAGACAATTTGTTGGAGGGTTTAACCTCAGACGATGCAAAAAAGAGACAAAAGAAGGACAGTGTGTTGCTCTGTCCTAATCTTTCTTTGTTTTCTTGAATTCGTTTATTACAACGTCGTTGTCATCATTTGAGGGCATGTTTTTAATGGATTTTTTGTGGGTTTTGGTTGGATTTGATAAAGATGGGTTTTAGGGATTATGATGGAATTGAGGATTTGGGATTTGGGTTTTTGATTAAGGGGGTGTTTGGATATGGAAACTGTATTTTGATGGTAAAAGAGATGAAGGTGATTCGGTTGGGATGGATGTAAGGGCGGCTGACGGAGGAGTTACGACGAGGGAGGGTGGTGTAACGGAGGGAGCTGCGGTTAGGGAGACGGTTGGTACGGTGGTTGGTAGAATTGCTGCTGCGAATGCAGCGGCGGCTATTAGTGTCGTAAACAGTGGTGGTGGCGGAATTTAGGTTGAGGTTATTGACGATTGGTGCGGCGGTTGATGTGACGGTTGGTGGAATTGCTGCTGCGTTTGCAGTTGAATATTGTGCATTACCTAGAATTTAGTTATAGAAATAAAAATTATTACTTTTTGAGAAATAAAAATTTTAGTTATAAGAGTTATAAGAAATAAAATAAAATAAAATCTAAAAAAATTATTTCACAAATGGTCCCTGTGGTTTTTATTGGAAGTGAAAGGACGATAATGCCCCTGCCGTTAACAAAAAAATAGATGTAGTTACGGTTAAAGGACCGGTCAACTCAAAATGAACAACTACAGGGACGATCAGTGTAATTTTTGAACTTTTAAGACGAAACATGTAATTTTGGAACAACCATAAGGACGATCTATATAATTAACTCATATAATTAACAATTATAAATAGACTATATTTTAGAGTTAATTGCATTTTTGGTCCCTGTGGTATGGCCAAATTGCAGATTTGGGACCTTAACTTTCAAAATTGCAGTGAGAGTCCCTATTTTCAAGTTTCCGTTGCATTTTTGGTCCCCGGTCAACGTTGACGAAGGGTATTTTAGTCATTTCTATTTTCTGTCGTGTGTTTCTTTTAATATTAACAAGAGTAAATTGCATTTTTGGTCCCTGTGGTTTGGCCAAATTGCAGGTTTAGTCCCCAACAAAAAAAATCTTTTTTCTTTAAATTAAGATTTTTAAAAGTACGAAATTTTAAAAGTACAAAATTTTTTTTAAAAAAAAATTTCGTAAAAAAAATTTAAGATTTTTAAAAGCACGGAAAAAAATTTAAAAAAAAAAATTTTAAAAGCACGGAAAAAATTTTGAAAATTTAAAAAAAAAAAATTTTTCTGAAAAAAGCACGGAAAAAATTCAAGATTTTTAAAAGTACGAAATTTTAAAAGTACGAAATTTTTTTTAAAAAAAATTTTTCATAAAAAAAAATTTAAGATTTTTAAAAGCACGGAAAAAATTTTAAAAAATTTTTTTAAAAATTTTTTTTTTTTTAAAAGCACGGAAAAAATTTTGAAAAATTTTCTGAAAAAAAGCACGGAAAAAATTCAAGATTTTTAAAAGTACGAAATTTTAAAAAAAAAAAAATTTTCGTAAAAAAAAATTTAAGATTTTTAAAAGCACGGAAAAAAATTAAAAAAAATTTTTTTTTTAAAATTTTTTTTTTTAAAAGCAGGGAAAAAAATTTTTTAAAAAAAAATTTTCTGAAAAAAAGCACGGAAAAAATTCAAGATTTTTAAAAGTACGAAATTTTTAAATTTTTTTTTTTTTCG
>BQNB010147166.1:0-16473 GCA_026074375.1 Tanacetum coccineum
ATGGAAAACTCGGTGAATTTTGTGGATAATAGTTATCACTATAGGTTTGATTGTAGCTCGTTCCTGCTCATAGACAAGCGGGAACCGTGGTGGAAAATCATAACCAAAGTGAGAATCGTTCCCACATAATTGGCACAAGTATGTCTCGTACTGGGTTGTGGAGGGTGATCATAAAAGTCCAGTGTATTATCGTAAGGAAAAGGATTTGGGTCATGGACAAACTCGTTTCCGGCTCCTACAATGCTACAACTTGGACAATTTCCACCGTTAAACGGACCTCCACACCACGACCAACCAAAATGGTTATACGAAGACATGTCGAAGAATTAAACGGATAAGAGGATAAAGAAGATAAGAATTAAACGATATAAGAGGATAAAGAATAATATTTATAGGTTTTTCAAATAGAACATAAGAAATAAGAAAGAAAAATATTTTTGGAAACCGAAAGTCAATAGTGCACGGTAGCTCTCTAGAAAACGCACAAAGAAGCAGAGGAGCGGGTAAGCGCGAAGCATTTTAAAAACCTTCTCCTTTTGGGTCGAAGTTTGCAGGATCGACCCTCCTTATACCTCTCTTTTAGTTTGTTAACTAAAGAAGAGCCAAAACGATAATTAACAATTGGTAATTTTTAATATTAAAAGAAAATAAAAATAGAAGGGTAAAATATTTTTGTATTTTTATAATAAGAAAAAATATTCACAATTAAAAGCGATAACTTCACGAGGAAGGGTCTTCAAACACTAATCTTCAAACGAAATACGATAATCATAAACTAAAATACCAATTATCAATAATAGTATAGTAATAAGTATTTCGTGAGGCTTCTAGAAGATTACTTTTATCCAAAGTAAAATTCAAAACCTTCGCGAGTCGTATCCCGACGAGGTGAGAATTGAAAATCGAGGCTAAGTTCGTGATCGCGTGTTTGAATAATTTCAAAGATTTGAATTGGATTCTATTTCTAATAGTGAAAACGTAAAAACACGTAAAAACAAGTAAACAATTAAAGCATTTTTAAAAATAAAGCACGAAAACGTTAACGGGAAATTAAAAACACGACATTTAAGCAAGTAAATCAAATTTTAACCCTACAAATGCAAATTTAATTTCTATAAATCCTAAATGACTAAAAATAATTTTTAGAAAATGAATTATATTTTTTTGTTTTTTATTTAATTTATTATGAATTAAAAACTATTTTAATCTAGAAAATTGATTAAAAATACTAAACTAATTCTAAAAATTCTAGAAAAATTATAAAAGTGCTTAAGACTGATTAGAATCTATTAAAAATGTAAACTTGAAAAGTTGCTTAAAGAATAAGTAGTAAATAAGCAAATAAACTTGAATAAGCAAAATCTAAATTTAGTATATTAATTAAATGTGGTAGTCTCATAAATGAAAAATACCCCAGGGCAGTTGGTGATGTGTGTGTGTGTGCTAAGGTGTTGTGTGATAAGGGGGAGGTCACAAGTTTGAACCCTGTGGCTTCCCCTTTTTGAAACCATTTTTTTTAATTTTTTATTTGAAAAAGCTAAAAACAAGTAAAAATAAGCAAGTTTAATTAAGAGACTTTTATTGAAACTTAAAAATAAGCTGAGAAAAAGCTGAAAGAATTGGCAGTTTGCAAATTGAGATATATGCTTTTAAGCTAAAACCGAATGGACTTTTTAAGACCTAATAAGCAAAAAAAGAAAAGCAAATAAGCTGAGACTTACCTAAACCTACACCTAATAAGCATTTAAGACTGAAAATGAGCAAAAATAAGATGGAAAGCAACAGATTAAGCTAAAAGACAGCAGACCTTAAAGGAGGTTTAAAGGACTTAGACCACTACTTTTAAGCTAAAAATTAGAACCAATATTTTTTTGTTTTTTATTTAATTTATTATGAATTAAAAACTATTTTAATCTAGAAAATTGATTAAAAATACTAAACTAATTCTAAAAATTCTAGAAAATTATAAAAAAGTGCTTAAGACGGATTAGAATCTATTAAAAATGTAAACTTGAAAAGTTGCTTAAAGAATAAGCAGTAAATAAGCAAACAAACTTGAATAAGCAAAATCTAAATTTAGTATATTAATTAAATGTGGTAGTCTCATAAATGAAAAAGACCCCAGGGCAGTTGGTGATGTGTGTGTGTGCGCTAAGGTGTTGTGTGATAAGGGGGAGGTCACTGGTTCGAACTCTGTGGCTCCCCCTTTTTGAAAACATTTTTAAAATTTTTTTAAACTGAAAACAGATACATCATGCTACATTAGAAGTTAACTTTAATTATGAAAATCTACACCTCAAACAGTCTTTTGCAAAATTTATCAAATAAGTATTTTGAGAAATCAATGAATTAGCAGACTTGAAGATTTGGTAAAAGACACTAACAAAACTTAACAAAACATGTTCAAACCTTATTAATACTATTATTAAGACTAACTAAGGGCTTAAGAAAACCATAATAATGACCAAAACATACTATACTCTAATCTTCCTATACTAAATAGCTTATCCCAAACACCCCTTTAAATTCTAGAAATCAAATTATAAGCCAAGATAGACTTAATTAAGTGCTAAAATGCCTAAACAGATTAAGTACTATTATAATAAAAGACTAATAAGCAATAGCCTAATGAAAATAAGCACTTATTAAGAAGCTAAACTCATAAGCTAATTTAGATTTAAAACTAAGCAGTTTAATGAAGACTACTTCTAAGCTACCACTTAAGCATAGTAAGCTATCATTGAGAATAAAAAGCACATATAAGCAATAATAAGCACAAATTTAGCAGTCATAAGCAGTAAATAAGCAAAACAGTAAAAATAAGCTAATATAAGAAAGTGAGAAAAAGGAAGAGTACCTTTGTCCTTTGCACTAAACAAGGACTAAAAATGCTTTAAAAGCTTATCAACAAGCTTCAGCTTGTTGAAAACAAATGGTAAGGTCCATAAGCCCATCCATGTTTGGCTTATCTTCCAACATAAGCTGAGGTAAATTTTGGGGAGACTTAAAGAACAAAAAGCTCAATTAAGCTTATTAGAGAATTAAACTAAATAATACTAGATTAAGAGAGCTTATTAATTTCTTTAAGACATGATGCAATTGAGTAAAACATAATTTAAAAGACAGAATTTATAAAAACTTTAATTTCATTAAAACTTAAAAGATTACATTAAACTTGAAAGGAAAATACATTAAACATTAAAATAAGCAGAAATTAAGCTGAAAATAAAATCTATACTACTCTAATCTAATCCTACTCCTAGATGCCTTTCACTGTGTGATCATCATCTCTATTTATAGTGATGTAAGGAAAGATCCAGATCCTCAGGAGCGTCTTGAGCTTTTAATCCTAGCCATCCATATCAAACCGCCTCTTTCTTCCAATCTAAACCCTTGGATTAAGTGCTACGTCCCATCAACCAATAGTTGAGCTTAGGATCGCCAGCGTGGCAAACTATGCTGTCAAAGGTTGTCAGGAGCTTCTAGAATCGAAGAAGAGTGTGTGTGTGTATGGGCGAGGGATTTTACCTGCATGCTCGTTTGGTGAGGTGAAAGTGAAAAAGAGGGAAAAACGAAGATCCACAGTAATTTTGACCTTTTTGACCCATGTTTATATAATGGGGTGTTGACTTGGATGGGGTAATAGAGTGAATGGGATTAGGCTTTTCTTTTGGGTTAGACTTTTGGGTTAGGATTTATGGATTTTGGACATGGATTATATAAGTGAATTAGGCTTATATTAAGTGTAGTATATGTCTTAGTGGGCTGACCCGGCCTACTAAAATGGGTACGGGTTGGCCCACTAAAGATATATACGCCTTCGGCTTCGATTTTTTGCGTTCAATCCATTTCCGTGCTTGGTTTTGTCCGTCTTTGCTTTATTTTTGTCCTTTAATGCTATATCCGTTACCTGCACAGCACAATAGACAAAACACACAAATACAATGCATTTTTCATGTATTATTGGTCATTATTGGTCTTTTTGGCTCATTTTATTAGGTAAAAGGTATATGTATTAAAGCACATACCAAAATCCCCCATACTAAGCTATTTCCTTGTCCTCACGCAATGTCATAAATACAAACTTAGAAAACCAAAAATTTCAATCCCCTCTTTAGACTAATTACTTAGAAAAGTAGCTAAGTGTTCATCTAAGGGAATTAAGAAATCACTTAGTTTTGAAAAGCCCCTCATTTTACCATTTTTATGCATTTATTATTATCGTTCATACATATCATAACTACACGGAACAAGAAACACTAAAGGATCATTCATCGTGTCTTTGATTTTCACACCGCCCCAAAATAACTTAAAAACTAAATCATGTTAAATACAAGTTAGAGATGCTAACACTACCATAAATGCTAATTGGTGGATGCATAGCACTTTCTTTCTGCTCCCAGTTATTCCTAAATCCTCTAAGTTTATTATTATTTATTAAATTATTATTCTAGTGACACAATAAATTAATGTCTTATTAACATAAAGTAAACCCGTTTAGACACAATTAGTTTGAAACCCCTTTTTTAAAAGAGACTTATGATGAGTAATAAGTTCCATATTAAGGTTCTAATTTCACAATCGATTTAGGGCTTAATAACCTTTTTAAGATAACCCAAGAGTCAAAATGTGGCTTTATTATTATATAATTGCAAACTTTATTAAACCTGTTCCTAAAACAACTGCCAATCGTATGCGAGCCTACCATTAAGGTCAGGAGTCTTATTCGACCTCGTGATCCTTGAGACCTTTTTGAAGGCTGCCAACATCGTTATGAGCCAGCAAGATTGCAACAAACTTTTATCAGTCTCGTTATTGCTAATTTGCCTTAAATTTTAAAGACTGAACAATCGGTTGTGAGCCGCAAGATGCATTAAACAGTTAAGCAACCCCCACAGTTTTTATATTATTAATACCTCCACCCTTTAAACGACTTACCACACCAATCGATTGTGACCGGCAAGATGTAGTGTCTTCTTTCGGCTTCGTTATTACTAACATTATTATTTATTGCCAAATTATCAAGTTCTGTGTCTTTTAACAACTGCCAATACACTCGTATCGAGCCGACCATGGTCCAGGAGTCTATTTCCCCACAACACTGACAAAACCTCGATGTGTACCTTAATTTCACAAGAAAGAATCTCTATGAAGTGATTTAAACTAAGAATCGCAAAAACCTAAAGTAACTTTATTTATTCAATAATTATATAAAGTTTATTAAGCTAATGGGAGCAAAAAGTGACAATTAACCTCTATGAGCCTTAAAGAGATCCAACTACTCTATGTTTAGCATCTAACTTATATAAAACTCTATCATTTTTTGTTCTTCGCAAATTTAAAATTTTTATTAAAAAAAATCCGCGAATGCTTAGTCTAATAAACAAGCTTTGCATATTTAAAGTCTATCATGGAAACTTGCAAACTCTTGGCTCTTTTAAAGCTAGAATTCGCATTTTAAAGCTTCTTAAATAAAAGACTAGCAAAAGCTTAAATTTATATAAGTTAAGGGGCAAGCTAGAGCGCAACATGCTCGATCAAGTCAAAATTTATTCCTTAAAAAGACAAAACATCATGTCAAAACACTTATTCTCTTTTTGAAAATTTTTAATTTTGACATATTTTCACTATTTTTGGTGGAAAAACGGGGTTACGTGAAGACAAGGCAAATGCAAGTAAGATCAAATCGAAAGATCCCCCCATACTAGAACTACACATTGTTCTCAATGTGAGACTGTCATCCCCATACTAATTTCAAGGCATAATCCAAATATTAAGGGGTCTCTACGTAAATCTAAAGCCGTTTATTAAGTATGCTAATAGATAAACGTTAATCAACAAGATCTAGTATATCGGATTCCCATATAGGCATGCTAAGGATTGAAGATCGAGTGGACGATGGACAAAACCACGAGCACGAGAGTCTTCATAATCTGGGCAATCCTGGACATAAAACCACAAAACACGAAACACGAGAAAGGAAGATGCGAGCCTCATCACATCACACTTATTCATAATTATTATACTAATATACTATTACTAAGGATAAGCATGGGTTGCCACCCACGAAGCGCTTATTTTTGTTAACCGAGTCTTGAGCCTGACTCGATCCCCCATACTTGAGCTTGGTCAAGGAGGATGGAGATATGGAACATCCAAGAGAGGGATGTTCCCTCCAGAAATCATCATCGGGCTTTCAGAAAAATCAGAAATGATTTTGCCCCGATGAGATAAGAGAGGAGAAGAAAGAATACCAGGATTGAAAACTTTGTCCTCATTTTCAGATGAAAATGGAAGCAAAGTATCAATATCTGGACAAAGGGTGGGTTGGGTGAGTAAAAGTTTAGGCATAAGAACATAATGTTCAGAAATATCCTCCACCACTTTAGCAGTCAAAACACCCGTATCGGGCTTAAAATCAAAGAAAATTCCATCATCCGGTGGTTTCGCAGGAGGACGAGGGGATGACGGAACATCATAATGATCAAAGTGAAATGACTCAGTTTTGGGAAGGGAAAGGGAATCATTGCTAAGCAATTCTTCAAGAAAAAGAATATCCCCTTCTGAGTCATAGTCATCATTCTCAATACCCGGTAGTATCGAGTCATCTGGATTTAGAAATAATTTAATCTCCTCCACAAGAGAGTCACTATCCTCAATGGGGATAGGAGATGGGGAGAAAGATTCGCTTGTAGCATCAGAAATTTTAGAATTAGATTCTTTCATAGGTCGAGGAGATGAATTATCATACAACAATTCCTCAATAAGACGAATTTCTTCTTCAGGATCAAAATCGGCTTCTTTAATTCCCGATGGAATTAAATTGATATGAGTGAGTTCACTGGAGAACTCCTCGAGAAGATAATCAATATTAGGATAAGAAACCATCGAAATATCTCGATTAAGCAAAGATTCTATAAGATCAGACTCAGCATTAAAATGATGTGGATCTATCTTACTAGAAATGATCTCTTCATTAAAAAGTGGGTTCGAATAAATTTTGAAATTTTCTTTTGGAACATCCTTATCATCAGAAAAATGCCTCGTCGTCTCAGGAGGAAAAATCGTCGTCAGAATTGAAAAGAGGATTAGAGAAAGTTGTAAAATCATCACAAACTGGCACATCACACTCACTTTCATTGTCGGAAAAATCCTCGGACTCACTTGGGATTGGGACAAGGTTCTCAACACTAGACTTTATTAATTTGTCCGATTCCGTTTCTGGAATAGTGCTAAGGATGCTCGTCCACATACTTAGAGTGTTATCGGGTCCTCGGTTGGTTAATCGAGGTATGATTCGCATTAGACGAAATTCTCTAAATATTCCCTATATTGAATAGTATACTCATCATCATCATCGTTAAAAATAGGAAACTTCCAATATGAAGTAAAAACTGCCTGCTCCTCCTGTTCTTTCTGAACTGCCTGCTCATGTTGTTGAATCACTATTTTCATAACAAATTGCACCGTAGTTAACATTTCTTGAGCGTGCTTTACAAAAATTCTTTGATACTTTAAGAACTGATGGGATACTGTGGGGGTTGAAATTGGTCAAAACCGGAAGAATTAGAATTATTGAAATTTTGATTCATTGGTTGACACTGAAAACTCATATGAGGTCCCTCGCAGTTTTCACAATAAGGCCCATCGAAGATAAATTGATCACATTAAAAAGTCTCATGAGGACCCCCACAACGGGTACAACAAAGATATTGTGGAAAACTTGGTGAAGTTTGTGGAAAATAATTATCACTAAAGTTTTGATTGTAGCTCGGTTCCTTCTTATAGACAAGCGGGAATCGTAGTGGACAATCATAACCATAATAAGAATTGTTTCCACATAACTCGCACAAGTATGTCTCGTACTGGGTTTGTGGAGGGTGGGTGAAGTCGTTTGAAGAATCATTGAAAGAGTTCGGATTAGGATCATTAATGAATGAACATCATACAGAACAAACTTCATTCATATAATTTATTCTACATCGCTCACAAGTACACCGTTGAAAAACTGGACCAAACGGGCCTCCACACTTTTGACACGTACATTGATAACAATAAAAGCTATCTGACGGTAGTCCACGCCCTTCACAACTTTGTTGTTCGAATGACGACATTAGAATTTAAACAAAATAGAAGGTTAAGAGAAAGAATTAAACGGATAAGAGGGTAGAGAAGAATATTATATATTTATTTCAAATAATACATAAGAAAGAAATAAATTATAAAATAAGAAAGAAAAATATTTTTTTGTAAACCGAAAGTCAATAGTGCACGGTAGCTCTCTAGAAAATGCACAAAGAAGCGAAGGAGCGGGTAAGCGCTAAGCGTTTTAAAAACCTTATCATTTCGGGTCGAAGTTCTAGGATCGACCCTCCTTATACCTCTCTTTTTAGTTTGTTAACTAAAGATGAGCCAAAACGACAATTAACAATCGGTAATTTTTAATATTAAAAGGAAAAAAATAGAGGTGTAAAATATTTTTGTATTTTTATATTTTTATAATATGAAGAAAATATTCACAATTGAAAGCGATAACTTCACGAGGATTTGGTCTTCTAACACTATCTTTCGATACGAAACACGATAAATAGTAACACACCTCCCCGGGCTAGCGTGGCGCCAAAAGTTGATTCTTAATATAATAGTATATATAATATATATATATTCTATTATATATATATATATATATATATATATATATATATATATAACTTAAATACCATTTATCAATTAATCGTTAGTAATAAGTATTCCGTAGGTTTTAAGAAGGTCTTTTATCTAAAAGTAAAATTCAAATACCTTCCGCCCAGTCGTATTCCCGACGAGTGATGCGAATTGATAATCGGTTTTTAAGTCGTGATCGCGTGGATTTGAATAGTTCAGATTTTTGATTTGGTTTCTATTTCTATAATGAAACGCTTAAAAAAATGTAAACGCAAGCAACAATTAAAACAATAAAACACGGAAAACGTTAACGGGAATTCTAAAACGCGTCTAATTAAGCAAGTAAATCAAATTTTAACCCTAAAAATGCAAATTTAGTTTCTATAAATCCTAAATGACTAAAAATAATTTTCAGAAAAAGAATTATATTTTTTTAATTTATATTTAATTTATTTGAATAAAAAAACTATTTTAATCTAGAAAATTGATTAAAAATACTAAACGAATTCTAAAAATTCTAGAAAAATTATAAGAAGTGCTTAAGACTGATTAGAATCTATAAAAAATGTAAACTGGAAAAGCTGCTTAAAGAATAAGCATAAAATAAGCAAATAAACTCGAATAAGCAAAATCTAAATTTAGTATATTAATTAAATGTGGTAGTCTCATAAATGAAAAAGACCCCAGGGCAGTTGGTGATGTGTGTGTGTGCTAAGGTGTTGTGTGATAAGGGGGAGGTCACAGGTTCGAACCCTGTGGCTTCCCCTTTTTGAAAACAATTTTTTTTAATTTTTTATTTGAAAAAGCTAAAAAAACAAGTAAAAATAAGCAAGTTTTAAATTAAGAGTACATTTTATTGAAACTTGAAAAATAAGGGTCTGAGAAAAAAGTATAATTTTTACTCTTTATTAATATTTTTTTTTTATTTTAAATATTTAAATTTTTTAAATATAAAAATTACTTTTATTTAATTTTAATTTTTTATTATTTACTTTTTTTATTAAAATTTTTATTAATTTTAAAGTTTATTTTTGTAATTTTTTTTAATCTTATATAATTAATATTAATTTTTATTAAATATTTAATTTATTTTAATTTAGTTTTTTTAATTTTATTTAATTTTCTTAATTTTTCTAAAAGTATATATTTATTTTTTTTTTAAATTTAATTTTTTTTTTAAATTAATTTTTTATTAATAAATTTTTATATTTATTATATTTATATAAAATTTATTTTTATTTTTATTATAATTTATATAAATTTAATTTTTTAATTTTTTTATTTTTTTTAACTTTTTTTTTGTAAATTTATTTATCCATAAATTTTATATATTATTTTTAATTTAAAAATTTTAGTTTTTTTTTATTTAGTTTATATTTTAATATTATTTAAATCTTAATTATTATTTATTCGTTTTATAATATAATTAATAATTTTTATTTATTTATTTTTTATTAAAAAGAATAATTTACTTTAAATATTTTTTAATATTTTTTTTTTTTATATATTTATAATATTTCTTTTTTATTTTTTATGTTAATTTTTTTTAAAAATAAAGATTATTTTTTAATAAATTATTTTTTTTTTTAATTTTGTAAAAATTTTTAAATCTATTATTATATTCTTATATTATTTATTTTAATAATTATTAATTATGTTTTATTTTTTAATAAAATTTTTATTGTTTTTTTTTAAATATATTTTTTATATTATTTATTTTAATTATTTTTTATTTTTTTTTTGTTATAGTAATTTTTATAATTCTCTTTTTAAGTTTATTATATAAAATTTTTTTAATTATTTATTTTTTTTATTAAAAGATTTATTTTTTCCATCTTATAAAAATTTATTTTTAATAAATTAAAAATAAAATAAAATTTAAATAATTAATAATAATATAAATTTATTTTTATATTTATAATGTTTACATAAATATTATTTTCTTTATATTTAATTTTTAAAAGGTTTTATTTTAATATTAATAATAATTTTTATTAAAATTTGTAATATATGTTTGTTTTTAATTATTTTATTAAATTTTTTATTTTGTTTTATTTTTTTATTTTTTATTTATTTATTTATTTTTTTAATTTTTATTTTTATTTTTTTATTTTTTTTTGATTTAATTTTGCTTATTAATTTTTATTATTAATTTTATTTATTGTATAAAATTTTTTTTTATAAATTTTTAATTATATAAAAATAGTTTTTTTTTATTTCTTATTTATTTTATTAATTAAATATATTTTATCTTGTTTATTAAGATAATTATATATAAAAAGATTTGGCATATTTTTATTCTTTTTTATATTTAATTTATAATATAAATAATATTTTTTCTTTTTTTTATTTTATCTATTTTTATTATATTGTATATTTTTTATTATTATTATTTTTTTTTTTTTTTAATTAATAATCAAAATAATTTTATTAAAAATTTTTTTTAAATTAAAAGATTTTTGTTTTTTTTTTTAAATTAATTTTTTATATTTTTTTGATTTTTTTAAAAAATATGTTATTATTAATTTTTTTTATTTTTTATTTATATTTTTTTTTTAATTTTTTTTTATATATAATTATTTTTTTTTTTAATGTTTTATAACTATGTTTTTATTTATTTTTCTTATAGCTAAAAAACAAGTAAAAATAAGCAAGTTTAATTAAGAGACTTTTTATTGAAACTTAAAAATAAGCTGAGAAAAAGCTGCAAGAATTGGCAGTTTGTAAATTGAGATATATGCTTTTAAGCTTAAAACTGAATGGACTTTTTAGGACCTAATAAGCAAAAAAAAAAAAAAAAGCAAATAAGCTGAGACTTACCTAAACCTACACCTAATAAGCATTTAAGACTAATAATGAGCAAAAATAAGATGGAAAGCAACATATTAAGCTAAAAGACAGCAGACCTTAAAGAAGTTTTAAAGGACTTAGACCACTACTTTTAAGCTAAAAATTAGAACCAATAAGCAATGAGACTCAAGTTAAAAGGTAAAAAACAGATTGAGGTTGATGACCAAAGAACACAAAGAAACAGGAAATAAGAAAATTAGACAAGAAATAAGCTAAAAAGAAAGCTGATAAAGACAAATACTACTACTTGACTGATTTGGACTAAAATGCTTAAACTGTATTTCTAAATACTATGAACTAAAAACAGATACATCATGCTGCATTAGAAGTTAACTTTAATTATGAAATTCTACACCTCAAACAGTCTTTTGCAAAATTTATCAAATAAGCATTTTGAGAAATCAATGAATTAGCAGACTTGAAGATTTGTTAAAAGACACTAACAAAACTTAACAAACATGTTCAAACCTTATTAATACTATTATTAAGACAAACTAAGGGCTTAAGAAAACCAGAATAATGACCAAAACATACTATACTCTAATCTTTCTATACGAAATAGCTTATCCCAAACACCCCGTTAAATTCAGGAAATCAAATTGTAAGCCAAGATAGACTTAATTAAGTGCTAAAATGCCTAAACAGATTAAGTACTATTATAATAAAAGACTAATAATCAATAGCCTAAAGAAAAAAAGCACTTATTAAGAAGCTAAACTAATAAGCTAATTTAGATTTAAAACTAAGCAGTTTAATAAAGACTACTTCTAAGCTACCACTTAAGCATATTAAGCTATCATTGAGAATAAAAAGCAAATATAAGCAATAATAAGCACAAATTTAGTAGTCATAAGCAGTAAATAAGCAAAACAGTAAAAATAAGCTAAAATAAGAAAGTGAGAAAAAGGAAGAGTACCTTTTGTCCTTTGCACTAAACAAGGACTAAAAATGCTTTAAAAGCTTATCAACAAGCTCCAGCTTGTTGAAAACAAGCTGGAAAGGTCCATAAGCCCATCCCTGTTTGGCTTATCTTCCAACATAAGCTGAGGTAAATTTTGGGGAGACTTAAAGAACAAAAAGCTCAATTAAGCTTATTAGAGAATTAAACTGAATAATACTAGATTATGAGAGCTTATTAACTTCTTTAAGACATGATGCAATTGAGTAAAACAGAATTTAAAAGACAAAATTTATAAAAACTTTAATTTCATTAAAACTTAAAAGATTACATTAAACTTGAAAGGAAAATACATTAAACATTAAAATAAGCATAAATTAAGCTGAAAATAAAATCTATACTACTCTAATCTAATCCTACTCCTAGATGCCTTTCACTGTGTGATCATCATCTCTATTTATAGTGATGTAAGGAAAGATCCAGATCCTCAGGAGCGTCTTGAGCTTTTAATCCTAGCCATCCATATCAAACCGCCTCATTCTTCTAATCTAAACCCTTGGATCAAGTGCTACATCTCATCAACCAATAGTTGAGCTTAGGATCGCTAGCGTGGCAAAGTATGCTGTCAAAGGTTGTTAGGAGCTTCTAGAATCGAAGAAGAGTGTGTGTGTGGGTGAGGGATTTTACCTGCGTGCTCGTTTGGTGAGGTGAAAGTGAAAAAGAGGGAAAAACAAAGATCCACAGTAATTTTGACCTTTTTGACCCGTGTTTATATAATGGGGTGTTGACTTGGACGGGGTAATAGAGTGAATGGGATTGGGCTTTTCTTTTGGGTCAGACTTTTGGGTTAGGATTTATGGATTTTAGACATGGATTATATAAGTGAATTAGGCTTATATTAAGTGTAGTATATGTCTTAGTGGGCTGACCTGGCCCACTAAAATGGGTACGGGTTGGCCCACTAAAGATATACACGCCTTCGGCTTTGATTTTTCACGTTCAATCCATTCCCGTGCTTGGTTTTGTCCGTCTTTGCTTTATTTTTGTCCTTTAATGCAATATCCGTTACCTGCACAGCACAATAGACAAAAAACACAAATACAATGCATTTTTCATGTATTATTAGTCATTATTGGTCTTTTTGGATCATCTTATTAAGTAAAAGGTATGTGTATTAAAGCACATACCACTGTCACAGCGATATCTCTATATATACTAAACAGATTTTAAGGTTTTAAGGGTGTAACTTTGTATAACTTTTAGGAGACAAACCCTAGCTCTTGTAGCAGCTTCATAGGTCGTTTTAAGGCCTCAAAACCCTATTGTACTACCTTAAATCCATGTTTTAATCCAAGTAAGGTTATTTATCTTCAATCATTCAATATGTCTATGTGTTGTGGGATTGATTTATCTCTTTGCTTTCTTTATAACATGCGAGGCTAAACCCTCCTTTATATTTGCTTATGATTGCATGAAAGTTGGATTGTAGATCCTTTTACTGTTGCTTCTTGATTGATGATTATGCGCGTTAGGTTCTAAAAAACCAGCTTTTGTCTGTATCGTTGTGGACACGTCTAGGAAAACGCGAGTGCGTAGAAAGGATACCATCAGGTAACAGTCTTCATACTACCTTGCCCCTTTATATGGTTGATCCCTCTTAAGATATTTCACATGCATTTAATGTACTCTTAGGGGCCTTGTAATAGTCTTCATACTACCTTACTTGTGGGTTGCCCTAACGGAATATTAAATAGACGGTGGGTTCGTGTAATCCGTTCATGACCTAGGAAATACTTACACATATCATTACAAGTGTGACAAGGCAACATGATTAGGAGAAGCAATCTGATAAGTAATGTATGATTAAGTAAATACATTTAAGTATCATAAAGTTATCACTAGTAGATTAGTTATTAGTTTAGTTAATTAGTTAAACAAACCAACCTCTTAAATCATAGATTTACCTGCTTTCATAAAATATAAAAATACAAAAAGAATCTTCTCTTAACCCCTAGAATTTTGTTGTACCGTGATTAAGCCTTCCCAACCTATTCCCCTAGATAACGATAACAACCCTCGAGTCTTGCATATACTACTACTACAACGGTTTGGTACTCTGCCTAGGGAGTTGTAAAACTTCTTGTAGAAGTCCTTTATGACAACCGCAACAAGTTTTTGGCGCCACTGCGTGGGAAATAGTTAGGTTTTAATCATAGTTTAACTTAGTTCTACTTTCTTGAATCCTTTCCAGTGAGATTTTAATTTCGTATATTAGCTTTCTTGTAGTCTATCTTTTTCTTTGTGCCCTTTGTTCATAACATTTGTAAATTTGTAAATTATAATGAATAGGTATGGTTATTCTAGCGTAGGTAGGTTTGATGTATTCTTACGTAATCAACTCTTGGTGTTCCAACAACATCAAGATGAATCTCTCTACGATTCATGGACTCGTTTCAAAGACATAATCCGAAAAGTCCCAAATCATGACCTTAGTATATGGACCCTAATTGAAATCTTTCTTAAACATCTAGACTCGTTATCCCGTCATATCATCAGTTTGACAGCAGAACCGGATCTTAGGAAGTTTAGTGATATAGGAGCATGGTATGCCATAGAGGATTATGCCCAATATGATAAAATATGTAGCAACCCAACAAGCGCTATTTCTGATGAAACAATAGCAAATCCAAATGCTCAAATAGTTGGGGATGATATGGTTAGGGTACAGGTACCTAGGTGCATGGCATGGTTAAATTATGATGAGCATGTAGATAGCCTAAGTACGATGGATAATGAGGTAGGAGTTACAAGCCCTAAGAGTACCATATAAACCCTACCGTCATTTGAGGAATACACACTGCCCGTGATTTACCCAGAAGAAGTTGAAGAGACTTTAGGAACCCCGATAGAGGTAGACCCTTTTAACAAAACACAACTAAAGGATTTAGGCTTGAATGCTTGTAATCATGACATTCCTCTTAGTTCTTGGGAAGTTCCAAGTTTTAATGAAATGACGCCCTAACCATAACCCTTACCAAATTGTCCACCCTTAGATATAAGTCTAGGAGACAAAAGAGGCCTCGAACCACCCATCAAACCACATACTTCGGATAGTTTTAGGATGAAGGAAGTAGATCATTTGACCAAACACACACCGCCTTCACCTCACTTGGCATCTTTCCACCATCAAGATACGTATTTCTATTATCACCCATGCATAGGCGACCCCAAGAAACATTATAGATTTAAACCGGGTTTATTAGGACAAAGTAGATCCCTAGGTGTTGATTTTTTGAATATAGAGATGATTGGGAATTAGAATCAAATGAAGTTTCTTTTCTAGGAAGAGGACTTAATTCACCCGTTAGGCCAAAAGAAGTAAAGAAGGTTAGGATTAAACAAACACACCAATTGGAGCACAAAATTCAACAAATACTTTTTTGACATATGGATCCTTCTCGCCACCATGGTGTGTACCATTACTATCACCCGCAATTGAACTTAAGCGTAGGGGAACCCTCTCCTTTATTTGTTAAATAAGGGTAGAGTCAGGCTCGTGACTCGAACAAAAACAAGCGCTTCTTGGGAGGCAACCCAAGCACGTCTCATCAACCTAACATTTACTTTTCCCGCATATTAGGAGTGTCTTGTGTTTTAATTCTTTATTATTTGTTTTATTATGTTTTAATTATTTTGCAATCATGCTTTGTTTATTTGTAACTTTGTCTTATTTGCAATCAAAGGTATTTTGCAACAGAATAAGTGTAGGGGAAATATTCAGTTTTTAGAACCACATTCAAACATGTAAAATAAATTGTTTAGATTAATCCGCGTTAGTTTTGAGTCGTATGATTGAATTATTAATTCTTAGGTTGTTATGCAGCATTTTGTACAGGAAAATAACTTATAAGAATGAGTGCAGGAAATTTTTCATCAAAAACGAAAAATGAGTTTTCACAGAATGTGGAGACGGCATCACGATTTACACGCGACCCCGTCACCGCGACACTTGTGACGAGGTCAGGATATTCCTGACGGCGTCAAATGCCCAGTTACAGGAA
>BQNB010147167.1:0-16473 GCA_026074375.1 Tanacetum coccineum
CAAGACTCCTTTATCTTGTGTTGGGTATTGTTATGACACATAGTGTCCCCTGTGATTTTTTTTCTTTACCATTTAGTATCTCTATAGTAGACGCCATTGTGTTGTAATGATATCCATGAAGTTCCACCTCGTGCTTCCGCCTTGGCGGGGTGTGACATCGGTGCTTCCCACGGAGAGGAACTTGGTCTTATAAAACCTTTGTTAGAAAGTTCTTTTAGCTGCTCGGCTACTTCTTTCATTTCTGCAGGTGCAAGACGGTAGGGTGCGCGTGTAACAGGTGCAGCTCCGGGTATCAGCTCGATGTGAAATTCTACTTGGCGTGTCGAGGGTAATCCTGGAAAATCTTCAGGAAATACTTCCAGAAAGTCTCTGACAACAGGCACGTCTTCTATTTGTTTTTTAGATATCTCAGTTCCCTCTTGCTTCATCATTTGAACTAATAACACTTGACATCCTTTGTCGATGTACCCTTGCGTCCTGATGCTCGAAATGACTTCTAGTCTGGACTCATTTTTAACTCCGCTTCTCTCGCCTTGTACGATCAGCATATCATTTCTATACGGAACACGAATGTACTTCTCATAACACACAACCTCTGCGCGATGTTCGGCCATCCAATCCATTCCGACGATGACGTCAAAACTTCCTAGTTCTATAGGGAGTAAGTCGATTTTGAACAGGTGATTTTGCAAGTTAAGAGTACACCCTCTTAAAATAGTATTTGTGGTTAGCGACTTTCTGTTGGCTAACTCCACACTATAATTAGTGTCTAGGGTCATAGGATGGATGTCTATATATTTACTGAAAGCATATGACACAAAGCTTCTATCCGCACCAGTATCAAATAGCACCGAAGCATAAACATTGTTGATCAGGAACGTACCATTCACCACGTTGTTATCTTTCACCGCAGCTTCAGCACATAGGCTGTATACTCTGCCAGGTGCTCTGCGTCCTCCTTGAGTGCTGGTTGATGCTTGGTTATTTCCTTTAGGGTTTCCTTGATTCTGTCTCTGATTGTTCTAAGGATTTTGTTGGTTGCCTCGAATTTGGTTTCCACCGCCTTGACTTCCATTGTTCGGACACTTGTTCTTGTAATGTCCCTTCTCACCACATCCGAAACAAGTGACATCACTTCCCTGTCCTCCTTGGCTTCCGGGTCCTCTTTGGCTTGCGGGACGAGGTGGAGCTCGGCAGTCTTTGGCCTTATGCCCTGCCTTTCCACAATTGTAACAAGCAGGAGGGCATGCGTTGGTGTGGTGTCGTCCACACTTTCCGCAGTGAGGTAATTTGCCAGCATAAGAACCTTGCCCGGCTGTAAACACCCTTGTTGTCTCTGGGCGTTTGTTCGGGTTGAGGTTACTAGTGTTGTTGGTGTTGTTGGGGTTGTAGTGATTTCCGTTCCATTTCCGTTTATCACCAGAGTTTTCTCCTAACTCTTGGACAGGTTACATCAACCTTGAGCCATCTCATTATTCATGCAAATCTACTGGTTTGGATGATGTTACGTTACCCTTGATGTTCAAAGATAGACCTTCGATGTAACGTTCCAACAACCGGTTAGGGTTGGGTACCATTTCAGGATGATTGTAGGCGGTAAGGTTTATGCCTTTCACCTTTAAGTTCCATAGTTCGTTTTCCATTTGCTTGACTTCATTTCGAGGGCAGTACTTCCGGATAAACATAGCCTTAAAATCACTCCAAGGTGTTGCTTGAGCGGTATCGAGAGTAACACAACGAACATACATGTTCCACCAAGTTAAGGCACCATCTAGCAGTGTGTTAGAAGCAAATTTTACTCTGTCACCTTCAATAACGTTGCTTATCCCAAATTGAGATTCTAGTTTCTCAAACCATCAGGTTAAGCCTACAGCACCTTCAGTACCACGGAAGTTTTCATGCATGACTACACGGAATTCTTTGTAGTTGCATGCCTTATTCTGGGAAGAGTTGGATCCTAGGTTGGTCTCTTCTTGAGTGCTTGCAGCATGAGTCACAGCGGCAGCTGCGAGTGCTTCAGCTACTCTTGTGGCAATGAGCTGGTCGAGCATCTGAGTGTCAATGCCACTGTTGATGTCCACGTTGTTTCGGTTGGTCGAACGGTTGACTGGAGGGTTTCGGCGGACAGTTGGGCATCGTCCGGGTGCCATTTTTCTATAAGAGGAACAATAGAAATGATAGTTATGACATGCACGAAAATGATATGTGTAAGGATAGTCACGTTACTACAAATGGTAGGTCTCTTGAGACCAATACTGTTATTATTCGCAAACATGATACTTATTTCAGAGAGTAAGGGAATACAATAGTTCACTAGCCGTGACAAACCCATAGCTTAGTGATTGTACAAAAGACAGAAATAAAACTAGTTGTTGTTATGGTAGATTTGCTGGACCACTTCCTCGAGTGCCTCTTTCCTCTTCTGTCGTGCTTCCTCCTGAGCATTACTAGCACGATCCTCCGCATCCTCACACACTTGTCTAAGCTGAGTAATCAGTTCGTCCACCGATAGCGCCTCCAACGAATTTTCCTCCACTCGGGGCTTCACGTCCCACAGTGTCAGGAAGGCTTCTAACTCCTCCAAACATGCATTTGGGTAACGGTCCATGTCCTCGAGAATGGTATGCAACTGTCCTCTAAGGCGCGTCGTGCATACGGTCAAGGCTGTCTCGGGAATAGGCACCGAATTCTGACCAGTTCCCGTCCCGTAAGCAGTTAGAGCTTCTTCTCTCTGGGTGGGGTCCGTTTCAGCAATCATCCGCTGGTAAGCAGCCATCGAGAATGGGGATGAAGGTGAGGGTGGTGGAGTAAGAGGATCAAGTTGATAATCATCAAGGTTAATAGCGGAAATTCTGGCACGTTCAGCAAGATTTGGCTCAATGTCGGGTAAAAAGGATATACGAGCGGTTCGTCTGATAGTTGGGGGAGGTGGTAATACGGATGGCAAAATAAGTAATCCGAGAGTAGGACGTCTCCTGTGATACACCTGGGGGAGTGTGTCGGGGAGTCTGGGAGGTACCAGTGTAGTGTTATCGGTGTGTCTCGATTCATCCGAGCTCGACATGTCGCTGAGACAAGAAAATATGAAATAAGGATATAGGTATATTTCAAAATACGCATAGTTAAGCCTGTTTAATACACATGTAACGTACCCTATGAGGAAACCAGCAAAATGACTAGATAAATAGAAGCATAATAAGCTTGTAGCTGATAAAGTAGTTATAGTCTAGTGCTACCTAATGCAATCTAGTTCTCTATTATACTCAGAGCTCTGATACCAATCTGTCACACCCCCAAAATATCAGAGTATAATGGCAACCGAGGGCGTGTGACTTCATGATTATCATACTTCTAAGCAATACAGAACGACCTCTATATGAGACGTTTTAAGAAAATTGATCATTTGTATTAGGAAATAATAAATTGTTTAAACATTCAGCGGAAGCTTTTAAAATAGACAATACATCATAGTTTTTAAATAGTATAAATGATCTTTTTAATAACTAGAAATGACTTGCAATTCCTGAGACTTCACACTTAGCATCTTCGTTCTTATTTCGGAGGAAAAACATTGCTAAAGTGTCTAACACATAAGTTGGTGAGTTTCATAGCTTTGTTTAAGCAGAAAATGGTTAGTGTTCATGATCATAAGATTTCACCACATATATAATATATACAGATACAAAGTCATATTATTGCATTAACTATTGTATCAAGTCATCATGACACCGAAGCGTTATTTAATCATATACCTACTATAATGAATGCCCTTGCAGATGTTCTAATCCGGGAAACCATAATCTGAATCAAATGAAACGTGTTTTGCTTACTAATGTCTAGGTCCAAGACAAAACAGGGACGTCATCCGAGATGATCGATCAATAACATTCGCGCTTAAAGTATTTAATGGGTCATGATAGAATTCGGGCAAAATAACATAACTTGGGTTAAATCGGGACTTAGACCAATCAGTAATGAGTAATTGCACTTGTATTCACACGTTTGAAATCAAGCATGTTCTCACCTCTAAGTTGGTTTTAAAATAAGTTGAGTTGGGGCTTTTGAAATCTCACCGTGTAATATTAATCGCTTTGAATGGGGAGATTGGATCTATGCACGTCAAATAGTGACTCGATCAACACCTAAGTAATTTCGATAAATCTGAGTGTACATTCTAAGAACTCAATGTATGAATTATCCAATTTATTTGTCCAATGATAAAATATCGCTTTATGTTCTTATATCATTGATTATACCGTTGGCTCTAGGGATGATACATGACTACGCACATCTAAGTATTTATACTTAATTTGATGAAAACTATGTGCTATAACTTATAATCATATGATCACATTGTAACAAAAAAAAAGAAATAATACTATTTATTTACCAATTTTCGAGTTTATATGTATATATATGTATATTTATCTCGCTTATTTACCTACTTTAGTCATCACTTAAGTTTCGTGTAAATATCTATTTTATATGTTGCAGTTCATGTGAAATTGTCTAAATAATCTTTGTAAAAGTTATTTACTTGTATTTAATATCCTCACGTTTCAACGTTTACAATTTAAATCATATGACTTTTAAATCATCTTTTTAAACTCGAATAGAATTTAGTTAAATTTTTAGTGTCAACAATATTATATAATACAAAACAAGTTTATTTTCCTCTTTCAAAAATTCGGTTTTATCGTAACTAATTCCATGTCATTTAAAAATGTCACACAATTATGTATGAAATATACTCTATGCAATGTAGTATGACTTTTATTTGTATAATATAAGCAAGTGGGAAAACATATTACACTATTTCTTACCCTACTAGATTGACAATATTAGGAATGCATGCATGCTATTATATGTCACCATGTTTTCTTTTCTTGGTTCCTAGTTTATGTATTTATGCTAGCTATTCCATGCACTATAAATATGTTTGTTGCTCTAGCCTTTAACTCGCATGCATAAGTGTTACCAACATAGTTGTTAGGATCTGGTACTAGATAGATCTTCTAGCCTATGTGGTTGTATAGTACAGACTCTAACACTTGTTTAGGAGGAAACTAAACAACGTAATATAAAGAAGAACAAATATAAACAATGATCCTCTATGGATTTTTCTATTGATAATAAATTGTTTTTGTGCTTTTGTAATTGGTGCCAAACCCTAATGCTAAAGGTTTCTTTTATAGAGACGAAACCCTAAATTGGTCAACCAGAAAACTAAAATCACGTAAGAGATATACATCAACCTCTTCCTAATTTATCTCATTCCTATATTAATGAGATAATACTAGAATATAACTATAATTCCTTAATTACATTAATTACGTCTATAAATAACAATCAGCAGATTCTATCTCTGTCAGCAGAAACGAGAACATGACCAGCAGAAACATAATCAGCAGGAATGCTACTTGAACTGCCAGCAGGAACATAATCAGCAGGAATGCTACTTGAACTGTCAGCAGGAACGACTTAATGCTATCAGCAGAAACGAACATCTCTAACAGCAGAAACGACACTTAGTCGTTTTTAATTTGTCCCAACAATATGTATATATATTAAAACTATGAAAACCAAAAAGATTTTTTATTTTTCAGAAACTTTTATAAAATCAAAATACAAAAATATAAAATATATAAAACCAAAGAAAAAAATAAAAAATGAGAAAAATATAAAAAGAGGTAATAATGGCATGTCTTCTGACAATCGATAACATTTACGGCCTTAGAAATGTCATTCAATAATGATACGAGGCTGTAAATGAAGTTCGAGCAGAAGTTCAATACTCCCTCCGTCTAAAATTATTGTCCCCTATTGACTTTTCAAGTCTTTTTCTTTCAACTTTGACCTTAAATATTTTAGTTTGTGTTATATGATGCTTAATGAAAAATATACGAATTGATTAGTTTTTAAATGTATTTTCATTGTTATAATTTTCATTAAGTATTATATAACACAAACAAAAATATTTAAAGTCAAAATTGGATGAAAAAGACTCGAAAAATCAATAGGGGACAATAATTTTGGGACAGAGGGAGTAGGTTTTCAAAACATGCCAAATGGCTTGATATTATTTCAGATAGCAACTCGGTCATCATCTTAAAGGCAAGTATTTCAAAAAGAAAACTTGACCTCTCAACAGGAATTTATTCTCGGGCATGGTCTACTTTATGACCATGCAAAGGCTTGTGTTTACTTTGCAACACAACCCATGCTTCCTATATTATCATGAGTGTATGTGTCAGTGCACTTATGTGTTAAAATAAGAGAAATCTTATTTCATGGTGTTTGATTTTCAAAAATAAAACATTAAGTCATCAGAAAATGCTTTTTCTAAGACATTCGACTTCTCAAACAATGACTACAGCTCTTTAAATAGAAAACGGGTCACTGTTTGAGGGGGAGAAAATGTCAAATTTCTTCTTCATAATAATAATATGCTCATAAAGAAAAAGGTTTTAAATAATTACGGAATACCACTCTTAAGGAAAGTTAATTAAGTTTAGCTTATGTGTGCCTTATATGTTATTTGTTTAAGCCTTTAGGGAATATTTTGCAAAATTAAGTCTATAGGTATGATAGTATAAACATTAGGGACTAATTGTGCTATTTGTTTAACTTATAAATGCCTTATAAAACTTATCTATGCAAAATAAAAGGGTATTGAAACTTGAGGGGCCAAATGTATCAAAAATGAAAATCGTTTTATAACATCACTCGACCCCGTCTCTTTACACACACTTAAGTTAGAATTTTTTTTCCTCCCTCTCCCACACACGATCGCCACTCATCCATCCAGCATTTCAAGTCGTTTTCAAGCTTAAGGTACATCATATAAATCATTCTACATTACCTAACCTACCAACATCTCAAAGGAATTTGGTTTTCATTCATTTTTGATCTCAAAATCCCTCATTCTCAAATTAGGGTTCTTGAAAATCAAACTGGCTAAAAAGCCAAATTAGTTGAGGGGTTTTGTAGTTTTTGGTGTGTAATGTACTAGTTTAACTCAGTTTTATGTATGCTTAACATATGAATCGAATATGATTAATTGTTTGTACGAAAATTTGGGTTTTTGAGTTTCAATGTAATATGTTAATGGGTTTTGTGTGGGAATGTTGTTTTTAAGCATTCTTGAATGTGTTAGAATCATTAAAACATGCCCTTGATTGTAGTGTGTTGTATAAATGTGTGTTAATGGTTAAATGTGCTCATTTTGTGTATGCTATTGATGATTCTATGGATTCACGTTGTTATCATGTCCCTAAGCGTGGTTCTTGTGATTTAAATGCTGTTACATCAAGTTTGAATGCTTAAAAATGACTTGATTGCAAAATGTTAACAATGAACCGAACAACATGTTGTCTTTTGGAACCGAATAACATACACTCTTTGTGAACCGAACAACTTACTATGTTTTGAAACCGAACAACTAGTGTTGTTAGGAATCGAACAACTTAGTTGATAGCAGGAACCGAACAACTAGTGTTATTAGGAACCGAACAACTTAGTTGATAGTAAGAACCGAACAACTAGTGTTATTAGGAACCGATCAACTTAGTTGATAGCAGGAACTGAACAACTGTTGTTATTAGGAACCGAACAACTTAGTTGATAGCAGGAACCGAACAACTGCTGTTATTTGGAACCAAACAACCCTAAAGTTAGAGGAACCGAACAACTTAGAGCACTAAGGAACCGAACAACTTAGTGTATTAAGGAACTGAACAACTGCATGCCCTTTTGGAACCAAACAACTAGTCTACTTAAGGAACCGAGCAACTTGATCATTAAGGATCCGAACAACTAGTTTTCTTCCTTAGAAATCATGTTTGCCTTCAAGACCCAAAATACTTAAGATCAAATTTTCAATTTAAAAGGCGATTTAAAAATCTTAATTAGGGTATTAATTAAACTTGGTTAATTATTCACTCTAAAACAAGTTAAGTTAGCTTAAGTTGTCATTTTAAATGGATAGATCTTAATAAGTGCAAAAAGTCTTAAAGTTCCTAATTCTTAAGAAACGTTCACATCATGTATAAACTTTACGTGCTCACTCAATAGGTCTCTATAGAATATTGTATAAAACTGGTTGTACATAACTGTATTGATCCTATCTTAGCAGAATCATGGATACTACAAGAGCTCAGCAACATACACTAGATGATGAATTAGCTGCCCCTACTGACCATCTTAAGATAGGGAAAAGTAATCTCCGACTAAGCTTAATTCTCAAATCCAAGGAACCTACTCTTCAAGTGGCATTAGATGCTCTCAAACTCACTCCATTCTACAATGCATTTGAGATCTCTGCTGATGTACCAGAAATATACATGCAAGAGTTCTGGGGCACTGTCTCCAGACATCATTTTTCACTTCGTTTTAAGTTGAATGGCAAAAGTCACATTGTTAACGTTGACAACTTCAGAGATATGCTCAAGATTTTCCCTAAACTCCCTGGTCAGATATTTGAAGAACCCCCACTTGAAGAGGAGATCTTATCTTTTATTAGAGACCTTAGACACACCAGGAAGATTAAGTTTTTATCCGATGTCAATGTCAATCACATGCATCAACCATGGAGATCATTTGCTGCCATAATCAACAAGTGTCTAAGTGGAAAAACTACTGCTTTGGAGAGTCTTCGACTGTTACGTGCTCAAATTCTTTGGGGAATGTATCATAACAAGATTGTTGATTATGTCTACTTGCTGTAGGAAGATTTGGTGTATCAAGTGGAAAACAAAAATTCTAAGAAGAACAATGGCATTTACTATCCATGATTCACCAAAGTCATTGTAGACTACTTTATGGAAAAGGATCAGGGAATCCTAAGGAGAAACAAGATGTTTTGGCACTATGCCAGGGATGACTTCATGTTCACCACAGTAAGAGTCATTTCTAAACATCAGGACACACAAGTATACGGTGCTATTCTCCCTCAGCACTTAACCAATCAAGCTATGTTGGAGTCCAAAACCTACATGACTTACCGTGCTTATGCTACTGGTGAAAAGACTCCAAAACCAAAAACTACAAAGAAGAAAGCTGATTCTGAATCATCTCCTAAGACAAAGTCTACTCAAGCTTCTAAAGGTAAAAGAATCACGACCTTAGCTAAGGGAGATAAACCTACCAAGAAGAAGCAATCTGCAGCAGAGACATCTATGGACAAAGGTCTCACAGTGTTATCTGATGTTGCTTTAACAGAAGCTGAGCAACTAAAGCTGGTCATTGAAAGAAGCAAGACACAGACTCACAGCTCTCACGCCAGTGGTTCAGGTGCAGATGAAGGAACTGGTGATATACCAGGGGTTCCCGATGTACCAACATATGGATCCGATGATGAACAAATCTCTTGGAAGTCAAGTGAAGAAGACGATGAGGGGGAGTGAATGTGAGTGAAAAAGATGATGACAATGACAATAATGATGATGATGACGATGCTGATAATCAAGATGATGAAAATCAAGATGAGGAAAATCAAGATGATGATGATGATGAGCAAACTGATTCTGATAATGATGGTGATGACTTTGTTCACCCTAAGTTTTCAACTCATGATGATGAAGCAAGGCAAGAAGAAGTAAATGAAGAAGATAGCTTTGATCTAAGGGTTCAAACACCCTCTCATGTTGAATCCACTAATGATGAAAGCAATGAAGAAAGTGATGAAGAAGTTCAAGGAACAAATACTGAGGAAGAAAAGATGGTTGAAGAGGCGATACATGAAGAGGACGAAGCAAATGAGCTATACATGGACGTGAACGTTAATCTGAAGGGAAGAGACATTGTGATGACAGATGCTCCATTGCCTAATGTTCAAGCAACTCAGGAAACAGAAGATACTCATGTGATACTCACTACTCTGATCAATCCTGAAGGTCAAATCAACAAGTTCCTTCCTTGTCATCAGGTCGTATCTAACATGCTCAACCCCAGACCAGATACAAGTATTGACTTAATATTTAACACTGAGGCAACTTCACTGGTAGATGTTCCGGTCACAACTATTGCTGAGCCACCTCTTGTGTTTGCAACAACTCTTCCTCTAACACCCACTTCTCTCATCACACATATGCAACAAACAACATTTCCCATACCAACAACAGCTCCAAGTTACTTCCTCTTCAAGAAAAAACCATCTAAACTTCGGGATCGTTTATATTCGGTTCCGACCATAGACTTAAAACTTTAGAAACCAACTTCTTTGAGTTCAAGTAAACGAACCAATTTGCTAAAGCAGTTTCTTCTATTCCTGGCATTGTTGATGCATACCTTGCAAACAAGATGAATGACGCCGTTAAGACAGATGTTCAATTGAAATCAGACAGGCTCAGAGATGAAGCCCAAGCCAAAAACAAAGACTTTCTCAATAAACTTGATGACAACATAAAGAAAATAATCAAGGAACAAGTCAAAGAACAAGTTAAGGCACAAGTCTCCAAGATTTTGCCAAAAATTGATAAGACAGTAAACGAACAACTCGAAGCTGAGGTTATGACTCGTTCATCCACTGAATCCAAGACATCTCTTGCTATAGCTGCCAACCTATCTGAATTAGAGCTAAAGAAGATTCTCATTGAAAAAATGGAGAGCAATAAGTCAATCAACAGATCTAATGAACAAAAGAATCTCTACAAGGCATTGGTTGAAGCTTACGAAAGTGACAAGCTCATTCCCGACACTTATGGTGACACTGTCTCGTTTAAAAGACGCAGAGATGATGAGGATAAAGATGAAGAACCCTCCTCTGGATCAAACCAGGGGTCCAAAAGAAGCAGATACGGAAAAGAACCTGAGTCAATCACTGCTCCAAAGGAAAAGACATCCAAGACTGCTGGCAAGTCAACTGATAGGTCCAAATCTCAAAACAAGTCTGCTGGCGAGTCTGCTCATACAGAGGAGCCAATGCACACCGACAAGGATTTGGAAGAACCCGCACATCAGGAGTTTGATATAGGAGCTACTAAAGAACAAACTGATGAAGAGACATCTCAGCATCCTGATTGGTTTCAAAAACCAGCCAAGCTTCCTACTCCCGATCGTGATTGGAATAAGACTTTACCTGCTGTTCATGGACCAGTTCAACCTTGGTTAAGTAATCTGGCTCAGGAAGAAGGTCCTCGTGAATCATTTGATGAGCTAATGGATACTCCTCTGGACTTCTCAGCATTTATGATGAATCGGCTTAAAATTGACACTTTAAGGTACATGAAAGAGTTTGGTTGAGCCAGAATACTTCTTTGATTAAGTGTACAAGGCAACCATAGAAAAACTAGATTGGCACAGCCCTGAAGGTCTGCAATATCCTCATGATCTGCGAAAGCCACTACCATTGATACCTAACTCTCGCGGTCGTCAAGTCATTCCATTTTATCACTTCATCAACAACGACCTTGCGTATCTATCTGGTGGTGTCTCTAGCCGTACTTATGCAACTTCCGTCACAAAGACCAAGGTTGCAGATTATGGTCATATCAAATGGATTGAAGATTTGGTCCCCAACACAATCTGGAGTGAAGTGCCTGCCAACTATGACAAGCATGCACTATGGGGAATTTCTCATTGGGGATGCTGATAAGTGTAAAATACACATATCCGTTAATACCTAAAATAACCCAATTAAACCCAAAACAGACCCAAAATGGCAAAAATATGCTTGTATTTGTGTTTTGTGTGTGCAGGTACGGATATATCAAAAATCACAAGAAAACAGTCAAAAACGGGCAAGCACGGACACGAGAATCAGAAGAATTCAAAAAGAAGCCAAAGAATCAAAGCCGAAGCCAGAAAAGTCAAACCCGCAGTCAAATCCAGTCAACATGGTCAAACATTGGTCAACAAAAGTCAACCAATAAAAAAACAAAACCCAAAATGTTCCATTTTAACCCTTCAAGTTTCACAAAAGTCCAAAAATAGCCCCTCACTTCTTATTGGGCCCTAGATACCTTAATGGGCCACAAAAAAACCCATTTAAACCATACCCGGATCCATTTGGCCCAAAAGCCCATCTCATAAGCCCAAGATAATAGTCCATCCCCTTTTCCTAAAACAACAAGGGCTAAACTTGCAATTTTTGAAAGATGTTTATAACTAGAAATGGAAAAATCAATTGAGAGGGACTAGTATTGCAATTTTCACAAAGTCCAACAGTTTTAACTGTCAAAAAATGCGCCAAAAGGAATTACTATTCACCCATCGTCTCCATTTCACCACGCTGTAAAAAAAAGGGTTTTTCAAAATTAAGGGACAATTTGGACAATTAAAGAGCTCATAAGTGCAAGGTAAGGGTCAAATCAGTCTTTCCAAGGGATTCATTAGCTAAAGATCAAGCCCAAGCCACGTCATCAATGAAGAAGCACACTAGATATGTGGGTTTTACACTAAACACACTCACACAACTAGCACAAGCTGTCACATCAAAGAATGACAGCTTGGCAATCCGTGTGAGCTCAAATGTGATCCAACGGCTCAAATCTTTGATCTAATGATTCAGACAATGAGTGGTGAAGAATGACGGATTGAAAGCAAGGCAAGCATCCTAAAGCTGCTTCTTCAGCACCTATAAAAAGGCCTCAGCTCACACACACACGATACCTTTTTTTTACCTTTCATTTTTTCTTTTTTTTAGCTTTTAATAAACTAGTTTAGCTTAATAGTTATTTAATGTAATTTTCAGCTTAATCTTGTAATTTCCTTTACGTAATGAAAGTTTTCAAGTTATAAAATCTAGACTTGCTTTTATAATATTTTTCCTATACATTGCAGCGCTTATTGCATGGTTTACGTGATTCAATAAGCTTTAAATAAGCCACTCATAAGCTAGCATGAGTCTCTAACTCATGATTACTTCAATTTAACCTTAATCATAACCTTTAAAACTTATAAAACAGCTTAAAAACATATTATTTCACTTTTGCACTTTGAGAATTTAAGCTTAAAGGAAAGGGGATCTATAAAGGAAGATTTCACATGACTTATACCCTAGCTTATTAATACGCTAGGGAAAGCTTAGTAGTCTGCGCTGCCAATTTGGTTACCTCTTGTTTTAGCATAGAGGCCCTAGTAGACTCTCTTTAATTTCTAGCTTAAGTAAATCTCTTATTGCCTGTAATTGCTAGATCTGCTTATTACGCTTGCTATTATCTGCTGTATTGTCTTTTTATCTCTTATATTAGCTTATTAGTTTTCATCTCTTCATCAATTTTGCTTATCTTAGATTAAATCATAAGTTTTGTTTATTACATTTCATAAAACTTAAAAAAAAAGAATAAGTAAATTACTTAAAAAACTAGATTAGTTCTTATTTTAGTTGTTAATTAGATAATTAAGTTAGTATTAAGCTAAAAATTATCTGTGACATCAGTTTTTATTAATAGATTTCATTTTAAAAGCTTTTCTTAAGATACTTATTACTTAAAGGGGTGTTTGGTTTAGTCAGATATGATCCTTATATAAACGTCAAATTTTACTTGCGCAAAACACTTTGGTCTGCTGAATTTGGGTTTCAAGTTGAGGGGAGCAAGTTTTAAAAAGATTTCAAGGATTAGTTAGCTGTTTATCAAAAGTTATGGCTTATTTTTCTTGTTTCAGCACCAGGGTACATTTAGAGCTTAGAGGTTATGGGGGGAAGTTTATTTTTGATATAAGCACTTAGAGCTTCTAGAGAGCTTTGTTTTAATACACTCATTTGAGAGTGTATAAGAGTATGGTGAGTCACTAGTGCACTGCACTGTTGGATTGGATTTTAATGCAAAGTGCAATCAGCAGGAACAAAGTGGTTCCTGCTGTCACTTTTGTTTTACTTTTTAGCTTAGTAAACTTAGGATTTAGAAGCTTAAAATTCTAGTATAATTTAGTTTAGACATAGCTTAATATAGATTAAGCATTAGTTTTAGATTTATTGCTTATTTTCTAGCTTAATTTAGTTTTTAAAATCACTAAAAATTAGTCAGCACATACTGACTTATATACTCAGCACATGCTGAGTATATAAGCTATCTTTTAGCTTCTTTTTAAGCATTCATATAAGGAATACACTCAAACTTTTAGTATAATATAGGTTAAATATAGCTTATCTAGATTAAGGGCTAATTTTCATTTTCTAAATAATTTGGCTTTTAATTCATTTTGTTTAAATAGTCCCAAAAAAGCTAAAAACCAAAAAGACGTAGGATAGTTTAGTAGTTTCTTAAATTCTAAATTCTAGCTTAAGTAACTTGTTTTAATTGCTTAAATGTTTAGCTATTAAGTAAGTTTAGTAAGTTTTTAGAAGCTTTTAATCTAGTAATAGCTTTAAAGAGTTTTAGGCTTATCTAATTATTGTGTTATTTGGTCTTATTCACTAAGTTTACTAATTCATGATCAATTTTCATAGCTTAAAAGTAGTTTAAGCCTTTATTTCTTTTCATTTATAGATTAAGCATATCATAAGCACATTAGAACTTATTTCCTTTTTCATTTTGAACTAATTTTGAGCTTTTTATAGTTTATTTTCTAAAATCAAGGATTAAGCCCTCCTTTCTGAGGTCAGCTTAAAAATAAGCTCTTATTGAGCTTATTTGTGAGTTTCAGTCCAAGTAGCTTTTATTAATTTTGTTCCCACTAGCTTCCTTTACAACTTTGCTACTTTAAAGTTTTTGATTAATACGCACTTTTCAAATCTCAACTTAGATTCGGGCCTTATAGGACTTAATTTGTAATCGGAGGTAGATGAATCAGGGTAGAAATAAACTTTTCAATTTTAATTGTCTTTTTTCAGTGGTCCCCCGAGATCCGTTAGTAAGTTGTTTTCCCCGTTAGTCCTTTTCCTTTTTGCACCGTTAGTCCTTAGGTTATATTTTAATTAGTATAATTAATTTTGATTTATAATTAGGGTTAGATTTTAATAAGTTTAATTAAACTTTGTTAAAAAAGTAAAAATTAGGGCTTTTAATTTTCTAAATTTTCTGCACTTTTTAACTTTCTAGAGTAATTTTTATAAAAAATTTAGGATTATATTTTTAGTATTTTTATTATTTTTAAGTTTTAAATTAGTTTAAATCTTTAAAAAGTCATATCTTTAAATCTAAAAAGCCAAAAATAATAATTTTTTTTTCTAAAATTTTATTTTTACTTATTTTACTTAGGAAAAATATAATTTCAATTATTTGCTAATTTTTAATATTTTTTAGGATTTAATTAGTTTTAAATAATTTGTAATTCTTAAAAAATCCAAAAATAATCTAAAAAAAATATTTTTATTTTTCTTAAAATTTTATTTTATCTTAATTTAGGTTAGAAATTTAGTTTGCAATTTTAGGATAAAATTATAGATCCTAATTGCTTAACTTATCTGTTTTTATTTGTTTCACGTAATTGTCTAATTGTTTAGTGGCCTTAAAATTGTCCATTTTAATTGTAGTTTTTTTTATTTGGTAATTATAGCTTATCAAAAATATCTTTGCTTTATTCAAATCATAATCCAAGCTTAAACGAAGGTTTCAAATCACTAGTCAATTGGGAAACGACCCGGGGTATCATTTTTACCCTGTTAAAATATACTATTATATATTATATTATAAATATTTTTGAGAGTGAATTTTTCCTTAGGGAATTTTCCTTACATTTCACTTTGAAAGTATTTATATCTTATATATTTTATGCGTGTAATAAAACTTTCACACAAACAAGTTTTTGTGCGCCGTTTGTCCAGGGGACTATGTTAAGAATCCTTCGTTTTTATTTATTTGGTTTGAAGATCCTTCACCCTCCCGAAAGTATTCATTCCTTGATTTATATTCCAAAAAAAAAAATCATAAAATATAAAAAGTAAAAAATATTTTCCTTTTCTTTTTAGTATAAGTAAAAGATAAAAAAAACAAAATCAAAAATATAAAAAAAAATCTTTCTTTTTAATTAAAGAAATAAAAGTCACCAATTGGTAAAAATACCAAAATATAATACTCTCAACGGAGGTATTATCATAATCAATTCCGGTGAACTTGTTGGTTCCCAAATCGAACTAAAGATTTAACACTTGCCATTTGTGTCTCTACGAAGTACGGCTCACCTTGAAAAACAATTTTTGAGAGCTACCGTGAAGTAGTTGATTATTTGGTTTAAGTCTCTTCCGTGTAACCGTTAAAATTCATTGTTAAAAAAAAATTAGTGTAAAGTTTTGCTTTTTGATTTTAGTTTTTCTTTTTATGCGCACTCGTTCGCAATCTCGAAGACGTCGCCAACAACAAACTCTTCCGGTTGTTGTTGAAAATTTTGATTTAGAAGAACCAATTGTCGATCAAAACATTGTTGCAATGGCAATAAAGTCACTTCAACGTTTAGACATCCCGAAGTTCCGAACACTTCGATAAAGCTTTTGCTTTTTCCTTTTTCTCTAGACGGTGAAGCCCGAGATTGGTTAGACAAGGAACCTCCTAGATCAATTCTCACATGGGACGACCTTGTTTCAAAATTCATAAA
>BQNB010147168.1:0-16473 GCA_026074375.1 Tanacetum coccineum
ACGGATAAATATCCAACGCAGGATTCACGAATAATTAAAACGACGATTTTTACTAAATCGACTAAAATAAAAAAATTCTATAAAATTAGAAAATAGAATTTAAAGCTCGGGATAAATAGCGACGTGAAACACGGGTTGCACATAGATAAGCATTAAAAGCTAAGAATGATACGACCACATAAATGTGACTTCATAAATAATCAAGAGATTCAATTATCATACATTTGCTTTCGGTTACTGACTTAAAAATTGACGGATGTCACATTTTTCGTTGTAATCATAAGAATTTACCAATTTAAACAAGTTACTCCATCTAAATCCATAGTACTCATTATTGTGGTCTTGAATAGATATACCAAGCCAAGTTCTAAAGTCTACAACATCACCGGCACACTCATATTTTTCTGGAATTTGGGTAAACATTTGGAAACGGATAAGGTTAAATCCTCACAATATCTAATAAGGGTTATTGTGTGCGGGTTATGTAACAAGTAATTTCACAAAAGTATGCTTGAAAATTTTTAAATTTGAGCATAATTTTAGAATTTTAGTGTGAAAAATAGGACAAGTATGCATTCTAATTCCATCCCCCCACTTGAATTATACAACGTCCTCGTTGTATAGATAAAACATTAAAAACGGGAAATTTAAAGAATTAGAATGAGAAACTCCCCTGACATTTTGCTTGGTAGATTCTCCAAGTTGAGTTAATGAGAAAGAATGTGTGTTGTAAATGCGTCTGAATACCAGCATGACTACAACACACACAGGATTCCAGATGATCGATACTTAACCAACTTTGTCAATTTCTTTTGCAGCGAGGTCTTGTGCAAAATATAGAAAAAACATGCAAAATACAGCAAAATCCATATCACAGGAATCTAACGGTACTGTACAGAAACCTATATGGCCTATCCATAAAATGGTATACTCCGAATTAAGAAACCTGTAAAAAGTATCTAAATACGGGTCAGTCTATTAAATACGCCATATCATGTGCATGAATACGCCGTATTAACAAAACTGACAATAATGTCTAAAGTGCATAAAAATAAAGGACTGATAACATCCAGACATTCATACGTCCGTAGTATGGAGCGGATACGTCGTATAGATGTCTCGAAGACAGAACTCGAGAAAATGAAATAACAATTCGAGGTTGTCTCCCCCGGGAAGCAACTTTTATTACAGCGAAGTCTTTAAGTTAGACTTTTTCCTTCCAACTTCCACACTCTTGTAAACACTCTCTTCTGAATTATTCTCTTGATTTGGATATCATGCTTGGTTCCGTAACATACTCATGAACTATGGTGCTGAACTTACTACCAGTGTTTGTTCTATCATGCATAAACAAGTCAAAACATTACGTCATAATATATACATAAAAATATGGAACCTGTTTAAAGTTAGATACATCATGATATGAATGATAAATATACAAAAGATAGAAACAAAAAGATAAAAGATAGAACAATCATGGGTCTGGCTGTTGGTCATAACCTTGGATTGTGGAGTTGCTGGCAACGGTCAGTCCTGTTTTAGGTACGCCGCCACGAAGACTGCTGGGTAACTCCCTCGAAAGGTCCCATCGAATGCCTGATAAGTACGCCCTCTAGCCTCTATGAGCTGCGTCATGCAGCTAACCATCCATGTGGAGAATCTACCCTGATCGGTCATCGATCTCTCAATAAGTCCTCACAAACTCCTAACATCTTGACGTAGCCCCTGTACCTCCTTATCAAGTCTCCCTAATCTCTAGGGCATAGTCCTACCTACAACTGGTGGTGGTGGGGGTGCATGTATGGGTGATGGAACAGCCTAAGTACCCTCATCAACATCAGGGTCACTCCTTACATCCCCTAGGGTCCGCGCCACAACAACTGCTGCCTTCTCTATGCCGAGCTACCTAAGCTAGTCATCTCCTATCTCCCTACAGATGTTGTACTTAACAAGCTCACCCATGTCAATCAATGGTAACTCACGAGTCACAATGGATAATCCTCTCAGCCCGTCATTACTAACCAGACTAAAGTGATGAGCAAAATGCCCAATAAAATGCCCTCCAGATAACCTAGCACCGCTCTTCCTCCCCTCAGCATGCCTGAAAAAGTATTGTGCTAATAAATACGAGACGTTAGCTACCCCTCGGTCTATGCTATGTAAATAGAATAGGTCAGTGGCAGTCACCTGTTTAGGTGTCGGATCTTTGATGTAAGTATAAGACAGAGCTCCTCTCAAAAAGTCCCTTCCAAAATAAATATCAACCCAATAATCACTAAGACCCCCTTATCGGGGATCACTCTCTCACTCCCTAACCAATATGCACCAAATCCTTCCTCTGCCATCTCCTCGGTGGTATGCAAACCTAGAGCTAGAATAAACTGTCTCCAAGTCATACTACATTTAGCCCCTCCTAACTAAAAACATATCACTACCGATCCTGCAAGTGCTGAAGAACTCAAGTATAAACTCTTGAACTAAAGGTGCTCGAATCTTAAACAACGTCCTCCAAGTATGACTCACGAAATACCTATCCTGACCATCATCCCCAAGTATATACAATCCATAGTCTCTCGCCAAATCCTTCCTCATATCCAGAGTCAAACCCCTCAAAATCTAATGTATGGCACTCAGGTTAACCTGCCTCCTGAATATCATACTCAAGCCATCTGAGAAAAAATCATGCACTATCCCTCCTCCGGTGCAATCCTCTACCTGATAACAAAGCCATAAGTGTCTCTGATTCACGAGTGAAGAGTTTCCATACTGTAAAATCAACAGAACATTACACAAAATTATAAAATTTAATCATTCTGTTCTAAGGGTATACGGAATATTCATAAATAGATATTACTTATAAAGATTAGTAGTCAATACGGCCGATGGGTGATTGGTCAATACGGCGTAAGGCATCTAAACGCAAGATCTTTTATAAGAGCAATACGCCGTATACATTCGTTGATTACGTCATATGAGGTTTTATAATAATGGGTAAAAATTGACTTAATACGCCTTATCCATGTTTAGTGGATACGCCGTATTACTCTGCAGTTAAAAACAAAAAGGAGTTTCCTTTTCTACCATTTTTTATCTCCATTTACATCAAAACAACAATACGATTTATATCTTTCTAAAGAGATTAAAGGACCTAATCAAAGGTTTTTACGGCATAACACCGAATCTACAAAACCAAAAACCTAACCCTAATATAATATTAGAAAATTGAAACCGAAATAAGCTGGGTTTGGCTATTCCTTACATGTCAAGATGAAACGAGAGAGATAATAACCACGGATACAAGAGATTTATTCTCCAAGGTTTTTCGCGTTAAATATTTTTGTTAGAAGTGAAAAAGTATGTGGTAAAGAACTCAATCTGGCGTAGCAGTTGGGCTTTTTATACCCAACTCGATATGCCGTAGTGGTGTTAATAAGAAATACTCCGGTAATTTTTGTTGACTTGGTCAACTGAAGTAACGCAGTGGATACGCCGTATAGGTGTTCAACCTAATATGTAGGTATCCGTTCTTGTAGACTCAATTTTCCCTAAATTAAGTAAAGAAAACGTACCTTGGCCGCCGTATTACATTTTTGTATGAACGCCATCCTTATAGTACCGTTTAGGGTCGAACGAATGGCCCAAACGGAACATACCAAATTCTAAATAAGTATTGAATAAGCAGTCCCGTTGACAAGATAATTACAAGGCCACGATATTTAAATTTAATCCATGAACAAAACTTTGTCATAATGAAAACTTTATTGATTTAATCGTGACTTACTCCAGAATATTTACCTGTGTATTTTCATAACCCCTCGTAGATAGTATCATATCGATATTCATTATCATCATTGTCTTAATCTGAATTTTCAGATCATTCGGATAAATTAATGTTAAAGGGAATAAATCAATTAAAAGTATCACAAACATTTTGTTCCACTTCAATCATATTCGTATAATGAGTTTCCATCATTCAAATCAAATTCATCGATAAGTTTGAGGGCATAAAGGGGTTTCAGTTGAAAAATCTGATTTAGACGTTAGAGCATCATTGTAAACAATGGCTGGAAAAACATTCTCAAAATCTTTAAAGACGTCTAAATCATCAATACAACTGACCGAAAGCTCGGGTGATGGAAACAAAGGCATATTGACTTTTTCATTATCATTTTCCAAATCCGTTTTCAAATCATTGGCAAAAATTATTTTATAAGAAAACGAGTTTTTGTCAAAAACCATCGTGTAATCTTCATCGTCGGATTCATCAAACATTTCATTATCGTTAAGAGAACTTACCGTGGGTTCACAAGATAGTGTTTCATTCGATGTCAAACTATCATTGAAGATAATAGCTAGGAATTCGGTTTCAACGGATCTGAGGTCTTGAACGTCTTCACCATACCAGATCTTACCATACATAGAGTAGTTTCCCTAGTACAAACACATTCCCCACTTTTTCGATATTTTCATCCTCGAGCCTGATGTATTCTTCCATAGTAATGTTTGGTTCGTCCATCTAGTAACACCCCCAAAATAGGCCACATCGGAATATGATGTTCCGGGGGTAAATTACTTCATAGAGCAATAGCACACGATATGAAGACACCTTTATAAGAGCACGTTTAAAATCAGATACATTAAGATTTCATAATGTTCGTTTACAAAACTCATAGGCATAACTTTTTAACTTGAAAAGTAAAGAGTTTCCCCAACATAACAATATCCCAAAATGTAATGCACGTAAATCTCTATGATAATAATGACCGCAAAAACGTCCATCCAATTATCCCATGAACTTGCACCTTATTGACTTGAGAAAACTTGTAAAAACCGTCAACAAAATTTTGGTGGAATTTATAGTTTATTAAAATAAAAAAGCGATAGAAAGATTTCCCTTAATAAAGTAACGAAAAACAATATCATAAAAAAGTAATACAAATGCACTATGCTCTGAACACTGAACTAAACATTGTATGTAAATCAAATTACACATGAATGATGGTGCCCAATGTAATGTTCAAACCCGTAACATCTATGATACTATATTATAAACACATTCGACTTTCTGTCCACCGTAAACAAGCATTTGCTACGTGCCCGAACGGGGATGTAATCCGAAATAGATCTATTCATAACAGTCCGCGCTCACATAATGCAAATAACACAATACATCTATGCAATGACAGTTCATGATGATGCGCATAGTGGGTATCTTTAAATTAAAAATGATTAAATTAATTATATAAAATATTTAAAAATTTAAAAATAGCAACATAGGCAAAACTCGTAATATTTTGAATTAAAAAGTAACTTGCATCCCATTTTGTAAAAACAAACATGAGCTCATCCCCGAAATATGATAAATGAATTGAAAAAGTATAAAATTAGGGGACTATAAAACTCACAACAAGTAATAATAACTTACATTAAGGTAAGAGGAAAAACGAAAAACGAGTGCCACAAAGACTATATCCTCCATACTATGGAAAAAATAATACTATTTACTAAAATGAAAAATAATAAGCAAATACATGCAACCTCGTCCTAGTGGTGCTTGAAATATAATTTAAATAAAGATGTTTGAAAATAGTTTTCTGGTATTAAAAAGGTTTAACTTTATTGGTGTCAACGAACGGTCAAAATATAGTACATAATTACACTTCGGACTTTTTGAAACTAGGTCACTAAATTCAAAAATATAAGTCTCTAAAGGTGGGTTAAAACAATAGACGAAACATTGACATTTTACAAACAAATAAGTGAAATTTGAACTAAGTTTGCAATATTGGACGACTTAGAGTTTTACAATAATTTACGGATTTTGATTAGTTAACGCAAGACAACCAAAAATATATTTGAAGTCTCAGTTGGGTCGTCTACAACTTTTGTTAAATACGTCGTGTCTAAAAAGGTCGTTTAACGGGTTAAAAATAGTGCTAAACATAAGCGTCTCGCTAGGCAGTTTTTATACTTAGAAAAATAAGTGATTATTTCAGCATGTATCGTTGCGTGGTTAGAGTTTTGGGCTCAAATTACGACCTCGATACTCAAGATTAGGGCGAAACAAAAATACTTTAGTAAACTAGGAACTTCTGGCTTTAATTCGTCCTTTAAAACTTTTACCGTGACGGGGTGTTAACTCGCTCAAAAATGAGTCGAAATATGTGGTTGCACGCTACTAGGCCGGACTAAGTGCACACCATTGTTTCGACAGATTGTCGAAACTCGGGACAACCGCCAAAAGTATACGCGTTATGTGAGCAGGTTATTCAACGAAAAAGGTGGTTTATGTTCTCGTTTACAGTTGATACTTCAGTGGCTTTATATAACAGTACATTGTTTCGTCATATCAGTTAGTATAATCGACAAACAATAATTCAAAGAAAAATGTCGCTGGCCGTTTTACAAAAAAGTGGGTAAAGTGATAGTTTTTCACATCAAAACTTTTAAGACCTTGTAACTTATTAAATTACATTGAACGAAATTGAGTGCTTCCAGGGGCAAAATACTTGCTACATGTACTACTCTTGCAATAACCAAGTTTGATTTCATATACTCTACTTTTAGGGTCAAAGAGTTACCCAAATAGTTAAGTATGGTTGCGTTTTAAAAAAAAGAAAAACTTTATCATGTGCGTTTTCTTTTTATCCAACTTTTAAGTCCAAACTATAGTAGTTGGTTTTTCTAAACCTAATACCCTCACAACTATGTCCATGTTTCATTAGTCTCTTCACAAGTCGTATAGGGTTTTACATATTATTCGTTCTACATTCGGAAACTAAAAAAAAGACATGTTTTCCTTTTTTTTTCTTTATCAAGCACACCTTAAAGAACGTAAGCATTGCACATATAATATAAATAACGAGGAAGGATTTAACTCACATAAACTCAAAGTCAAACACATGAATTTGTATAAAAAAAGTAGTGTGCGAACTCACAAAGCAAGGAAGACAAAGCGTGCTTTGACACAAAACTTAGTGAGACCCTTCTTTATACCCTCAACGAAAAAACAACCACCACTTTTACAACTAAACACGACTCATGTACAACCTTGTACCGCTTATGATCACGAATAAAGAGGGCTTGTTGCTTGTATCTTTCAGTCTACCAAACAGATGAATTAATAGGGTTAGGGTTTTCTAGGGTTTATAGGTTCTTGTATTTGTGTAAAGAGGTGCTTGTTGGTGTCAAACTAGAGAAAAGAAAGGTATGAGAGTTGGTGACAATGAGCTACTGCGAATTTTTTATAACACTAACTCAGCCCAGGTTCTTCTTATAATCGAATAAGAGGGTATGAGGACTAGTCAAATTAATACTCACAAGTGCATGTAACAGCAAATTAGGTAAGTATCTTGGTACAGGATCTAAAAGGCGAATACTGTTGTTTTCGTAGGAAGGAAAAGGATTGTAGGCAGCTAATATATCACGAGGTTGTTTGGGTTTTGTAAAAAGGGTTTTGGCTATTATACATTGGATAAAAAGGGGTTTAATTTAGGGAAAGATTTGTTTGATAAAGCCTTATCTTGTTGCAAGTGTTGTTGATTCGGTAGGGGGGGGATACACGAGTTATGTCTAGCTTTTTGGAGTACTTGGGCTTTTATTCTAAGTCTTATCTAGCTTCTAACTTATAGAAGTTACAATTTGTGTAGTTCATTTTTAAATGGTTTGTTACTTTGATAGTATTAAGTACACGTGACCAAGCTTTCTTGTCATGAAAAATAAAATAAACAACGAATAGGAAGGGATCAATTAAAGTCTTAATGAGTTTAGGTTACATTTCTAGCTAAACGATGACTTTTGTGTCTACGCGATTTAATTAATGCAGTTTAAATGGGAGTAACATGCAAAACCCAATAAATAAATGGAATATGAAATAATTGGGATCGTAATATGACCTGAAAACACGGGGTTTTATAGTCTTCCCTGTTAACTAGCCTGCCTCAAGGCTAAGATGCGGCACTGATGACGGTATCGGTCTTGGTGAAGATATGGTGGTATTTCTGCTTGATTGCTCCTCATCGTTCCCAGTAGATCTGATGACCTCCTCGTTTAGAGTCTCCATCTAACCTTTATTATGGAATGCGACATCTCTTCAATTTGTTTGATATTCACGATACCATGGACTTCTACCGAATCATCCACAAAGTGGAGCATGTCAATCAACACTAGTTTCTCTAACGGAATCACAAGTAATTCTCAACAGACACTTGACAACTTACCATGCTATGAACTCGACATAATTGTTGAAGTACTCGAGTTTACTAGTCAACCGTTCCGACTCTCTCGATCAACCTTAGAAATGACTCTACATACTCAGGGTTTAACATCCCTCGTTTTCCCCAAAATCACAACTCCTTTCAAGTGAAACTTTTAACATGACCCTTGTCACCCACTTGAATACCATTTGTTTACGTCTAATGTTTGCATACTCTTCAGTTCAGTCATGCGCTGGATTCTGTTTTTGATTTAGACGATCTTCTCGGTGGTTTCATGAATTATTGCAGGACCAGTAAGCTGAGAATCTCCAACTTCTGCCCAACATACGGGAAATTATGAAATTATGAAAAAGCATAAAAATGGAAAAACTTTGAAAAATGGAAAACGGGGTGTTTTAAAACTTGTGATTTCTTAACTTTCCCCACAAAAGACTTTGCTACTTTTCAAAGGATTAGTTTGGGAAGGTTTTGGAGTATTTGGTTTTAGAGCATATAACATTGCGTGAGGACACGATAATCATTTAATTTGAGGAATTTTGATATGTGAGAAATCACATATCCATTTTATACCAAAAATAACCCTAAAAAGATGAAAATAATGCAAATTATGCTTGTATATTGTATATTTTGTCTTTTGTGATGTATAGGTACGGATATTGCAAAAATCACAAGAAAAGAGACAAAAATGGAGAAAAATAAACACGAGACGAAAAAAAGTACACAAGAGCCGGGAATTATCAATCAAGGTCAACAAAAGTCAACAATGGTCAACTCACAAGATGACAAAACCTTTGAATTTACCAAAAAGCCCTTAATGTTAAATAATTTTCAACAAAAGTCCAAAAACAATAACACCGTTAGTCCTTTGTTTACTTTGTAGGACCTAACGGTCGTTAAGTTCCTTAAATTACCCAAACCTTTTTAACTCTTAACCGACCCAAATTAAAATCCTAGCCCAATTTCCCTTTTTAAATAACCCTAGTCCCAAAAACAAAAGGCCAAAGTCAACCGCCGTTTTATAGTCTAGTCAAACAAATATCGAATAAAAAGAAAAAGGGCGCCAAAAATATTACTGTTTCACCATCGTCCCAAATAACCCAGCATCTAAGAAAACAATAGTAAAAACCCCTTATATCTTCACATGGCAACAAAGATGCTAGTACCAAGCTCTAAGTCAGCAATAAAAACATCACCCCTTGATTGTGATTGGCCAAGTTTTGCTCACCTGGACAAAAGGGATTACACGTGTACATCAAACAAACATACCAAAATGGGAAATCTGCACTAAAATCAATGTAAAAGAAGCACAAGGCTCCAATATAATGGGATTGCCACGCTAGCAATCTGTGTGACATTCTTTCATCCAACGGATTCAAATCAGGATCCAATGATTTGAAGAAATCAATGGCCAAGATTAGAAGCTGCCAAGGAGCGTTTATAGGACCTAGAACATTCCCCTCTTGCCTATAAAAGGAGCTCACCCCTCACTCACAGGAGATGTTAGCTTATCTAGGAGTAGGGTAGAATTTAGCTTTTAGCTTATTGTAAGTTAATTTTAGCTTATTGTCCATTTAAATTGTTTTGTAATTTCATTTTAAAAGCTTTGTTAACTCATTTCGTTAATAAAAAATTGTCAATATACTTTTTAATCTGTGTTTCAAAATCTGTTTTACTTAATAAAAATTTAGCTTATAATGCTAAGTGTGGATGTTTCAATAAGCTCAATAACTATCATATAACTAATAACACTAGTATAAACACATTAAGCTCTCAAAGCTTAACTAAGCTTGTTGTTATTCAAAATCCACTCTAAAAACTTACCTCAGCTTATAATGGAAGGGAAGCTAGACCTGGATGGGCTTTCAAGACCACACCAGCTTATCCTTGGATAAGCCGGAGCTTGTTGATTAACTCATAAGAGCAATTTTTAAAGCCTGGTTAATTATGCAAAGGCCTTTGTAATCGTCACTTTCTTTTTAATAGCTTAAAATTTTCAATTTTAGCTTAAACAACTATTTTCGTACTTTAGTTTGTTTTAGAATAGCTTATTAGTGCAAATAATTGTTGATTGATGCTTATTAGTTCATTTTTAGTTTAAAATTTCAATTTGTAAGTTTTTTTATGTAAAACATTTGAAAAAAAAAAACAAAAAAAATAGCATAACTTTGTTTAGCTTATTATTTCTGCTAATATTGTTAAAAGTCAAAACATTAGGATCTTTTAGAGCTATAATATCAGGATAATTTAAGTGTAAGCCTTAAATCTCAAAATTATATGCTGAAAAAATGATGCTAAATTCATAAAGGGGTGTTGGTTTATTGCAATACTAACTTAAGTATACTGTCCATATTCAATTGGCCATTTAAATCAATTTTGAATCTCAATCATAAGTATATACAATCAATGGATTTAATGTGATTATTATACTTACTCAAGTTTCCCAAAGTTAATAAGTTTGTTAGAAATCTGTGTGTTAAGTTCAAATTCATTAGGATTTGTGCTCATAATATTATTAGCTGCATTTGTATCCATTTTGTTCTTGTTTTAGTGTTTATTAATGTAGAAACTACAATGTTCTTTAAGCCTGCATCATTTGGTTTTAGGTTTTGGCTTAAAAAGTGTCAACTGCATCAGTAGTAAAAAAATAGATTTTAGTGATTTTTAAACTGAAAAATAAGCTAGTTAGGGTTAGAGTTGGGTTTTGAAACTTGGTATACAAGTAGATTATAGGCCAAATTAGTTAAGTTAGGGCTTATTTTTATTTAATTAGCTAATTTAGTTATCTGATTTAGTCTTCAAATTACAATTTAGTCTTATTCATAAAAATGCAAAAGAAAACTTAGCTCTACTGAGCCAAATAGCCTATTTCAATTAGCTTTTCCTTAGCTTATATAGATTTCAAAATGCTTTTCAATTGCAATTTGATAAAGTTTTTAGGATAAGCTTTAAAGTTTTATAAGTCAGTATCCCATAAGGATCACTTTGAGTGCTTATAAAATAAGGCTCAAAGATGTGTTTTGTCTATTTGAGAAAAGTGTTTTGCAACAAAAGTGTTAATTGAAATTTTCACAGCTACGACTATTTTCTCTTTTCTTAATTCTTGTTCATTATTGCTCATAGGTTAGTGGTTATTGCTTGTACTTATTCGCCTCTGATCTTTAGCTTATTCTACTTTCTAGCCTTAAGTAGCTATTAGTCGAAAAAGCCAAATTTCCGCAAAGTCATTTATGTCCTGTTTTATTAAGCCATTTTCCAGCTTATTAAGTAATTTTATATAAAAGTTGTTTTCAAAAAGTTAGTTCATATTCTTAGCTGTTTTTTAAAAATTTGTGAAAAGTTTTCAAATTAAAAAAAATCAAAAAGGGAAACATGGGGTCGAACCCCACCACACCCTTTCATCACATACACGTCCCAACATACAACACACTAACCACCAGCACCAGTAGACAATCAATTATGATAACGCATTATAAATCTTTTAAATACATATTTTGATTTTCTTTTTTCTTTAAAAACCATAGCTTATTATTAGGATTTAGGGCTATTTCACACAAGCTTATTTTGAGTTACAGTCATTGTCATTAAATTAGTTTTAACCTCCAAAACACTTAAGTAATTTTTCCTAGAATTTTTAGAGTAAATTTTTGTTATTTTAATCTTAAATTTTGTTTAAAAAACATTAAAAAGCCAAAAAAAAAATAGAAAAAAAATCAAAAAAATAAAAAAAAATTACAAAATTTTCTTTATCATTTCTAGTATTGAAATTAAATTTGCGTTCGAGGTCTTAATTTTACATACATGCATAAATTGTCGCGTTTTCTTATCCCCCGTTATCATTTCGTGTTTAAAAATTGCTAGTCGTTAATATTTACTTCATTTTTAATATGTTTTTTAGCCGTAAAATAAATAATCAAATCAAAATCATCGAAACCATTCAAACTTGTCCAAATTTAAAGGAGTCTCAATTAATTAATTCTTGGTGTAAATAAACGACTTCGGTAACACGTACTGGTAATACGTACGATAATTTTGTGTATAATATTACTTTTAATCTTGTCCTCAGGATTTCTAGTGAATTTCTTATACTTTTCGTATTATACGAATATAAAATAGATAAACAACAATTTTTTGGCGCCGATGCCAGGGGATTGTGTTAAAGATTCTCTCGTTGAATCTTTTCGATCAGTGATTTGAGAACCTTCGTCTCCCGAAAGTTACGTCTTTTGAAAAAAAAACAAAAATAAAATAAAATAATATAATAAAAAGTAAAAAATATTTTTCTTTTTCTTTTTACTATATGTTAGAAAATTAATAGATAAATACAATTTACAAAAAGATATTTGCACTTCCATATATTTTGATTTATTGTGTTCTCTTAAGTACAAAATACACAAGCACTTAACTTCTCTTTAACTATAGAAAATAAATGATATCCAATAATAATTCTCCAGAACTTAAGATTCAAAAAAAAAATAACGTCTTTGTCACTTGCGAAAAAGGCGCACCTCTCACTTGTGAAATACTATTAGAAGTTAATAAGTTCCCGAACTTAAGATTCAAAAAATTAACCGTTTGTGTCACTTACGAAAAAGGCGCACCTCTTTTGTAAAATTTATTTTACTTAAGAGAGTTACCCTAAGTTTGTTGATTATTCGGTAAACAAAAATATTTTCTTTTCTCATTTCTTTTATCATTTTTGTTTGCTTAGTGCATGCGCACTAGAAATTCTAATTTTCCAAATAATTCGAACGTAACCATTCTGAGACGTCGAAATAGAGGACGTGCTCCAAACGTAGTCGAACCCGAGCTTCGTACTATCGTTGAAGTTGCACCAATGGCGGAACGTACAATGGAAGAGCTACTCTGTGCACCCACGGAAGGGTATGGAGAAGCTATCGTTTTACTGGAAATTAATGCGGATCATTTCAAGATTAAAACGAATTTGTTACAACTAGTTCAAGCTAACCCGTTTCACGGTTATGAGAGGGAAAATCCCCACGCTCATATTAATAGTTTCAAAAGGATTACCTCGACTTTACGATTTAGAGATGTGCCGAATGATGTTATTAAGCTTATGATGTTTCCATACTCACTTGAGGGGAACGCTAGATTGTGGTACGAGAAAGAACCACCTAATTCAATCTTGACTTGGGAGGATCTCGTAACCAAATTTGTGAATCAATTTTTCCCTCCTTCGAAAACCACTCACTTAAAGAATGAAATTTCTCGTTTTACACAAAAATTCAAGGAAACTTTTAGTGAAGCATGGGAATGATTTAAGGAAATGCTTAGAGCTTGTCCTCGCCATGGATTTACAGAGTTAACTCAAGTTGATACCTTCTATAACGGTTTAAATGAGAATGATCAAGACTCCTTAAATGCCGTGGCGGGTGGAAATCTTTTGAGTAAGACGACTAGAGAAGCTTTGAACATAATTGAAAACAAATCAAAAGTTTGTTATTCACGTAATAAATCAAATGTTTCTAGGATGAATACGACTTCTAGGGAAAGTGTTAGTAAAACGGATGAGAGAATTGATAAGCTTGCGGACCAACTTTCGACCTTAGTTGAGATTGTTTCTAAAAAAGTTGTCACTCCCGCTCCGGTTAAAGCGGTTGAGGAAATTTGTGTTACTTGTAGTGGGCCTCATGCTTGGTACAATTGTCCTAATACCGATAACAATCAAGCTAGTGTTTGTGCGGCAACGGGTTCTTACAATCAAGTTAACCCTCAAAACCGTGTTAGTAATCAAATGGCACCACCAGGTTTTGCTCCGGTGCAAAACAATGGTCAAAATAGGTTTAATCAAAATCAAGGTCAAGGGAATAATTTTAATCGGGGAAATAATTTTCATGGAAATCAAGGTTTTCAAGCTCAAAACAATCATGCTCCAAATTTTCAAAATCAAGGATTTCAAAATCAACATTTTCAAGTTCTTGATATATGTGAAATACACATATCTGTTCTTGCTTAAAAAGACCCAATTAAACCAAAAACAGACCAAAAAAAAATAGCAAAAATATGCTTGCATTTGTGTTTTATGTGTGCAGGTACAGATATATCATAAATCACGAGAAAAGAGTCAAAAACGGGCAAGCACGGACACGAGAACAGAAGAGTGCATAAAAGCCGAAAGTAAAGCCAAGAAAAGTCAAACCCTCAGTCAAGGAAAGTCAAAACAGTGGTCAACCAAAGTCAACCACAAAAAGACAAAACCCAAAATATTCCAAAAATTAACCCTTAAGTTCCAAAAAAATTACACAATTGGTCCGTTAACCCAAATTGGGCCTTAAACCCTTAAATCCCCTATTCGGATCCAAAAGCCCAACCAAAAAGCCCACTACTTGGCCCATCTTCCCTTTTGTAAAACCACAAGGACCCTTTTTGTCAATTTCCAAAGTCATTTTACACTTGATTTGTGAATAATTAAAGAGAGGGACCATTATTGCAATTTCATCAAAGCTTAAAACGGTTTTACCCCATTCAGTTAGAATATAGGCGCCAAAACACATGGTACTATTCTTCATCTTCCATAATTCACCACACGGTTAAAACAAAGGGCTTTATCAAATTGAGGGGCGAATAAGACAATTCAAGAAGTCTACAATGAAATGGCAAGGTCAAATGTGTCAAATCAAGAGCCCCTTATTGATCACTCAAGTTAAATGGCCACGTCAGATGAAGGAAAAACACATGGAATGTGGGATTTACACTAATTACACTCAGTAAAGAAGCACATATGAGTCTCAAACGGATTGCCACGCTGGCAATCCGTGTGAACTCATAAGTGATCCAATGGAGGAAAAGAGGGATTCAATCATTGAAGGATGATCAAGGGATGAGATTGATGGGCGCGTCTAACAGATTTCAGGCCTAGAAGCTTCCTCATAAGGCTATAAATAGCACTCCTACACACACACACGGGGATTATCTTATCTTTTCTAGTTTTTAGTCTAGAGTAGCTTTTAAAATTTTGTGCTTATTGTAATTCTAATTTTCAATCAGTTGTAATTTTCCTTTTAAAAGTAATGTAATTCAGTTTTTATTAATGAAATTTAGTTTTTATTTGTCACAAACTCTTTAAAGTTTACTCATAAGCTCTTATTTCATCCTAAATGCTTGTTACTGTCTCAAAAGCTTCCAATAGCTCTTGTTCAGCTCTTTCAGTCTCTAAGCTGAAATAGAGCTTAAATTAGTTAATCATCTACTTAAAACCTTAAAAATCAGCTTAAAAATCTATACCTTACCTTTGCAAAAGAGTGAAAAGCTTAAGGAAGTTGGTTGTAATGGAAAACCAAGAAGGATTTTACTCCTAGCTTATTTATAAGCTAGGAGAGCTTGTAGCTGCCCTTCATTGGGTCCTCTTGTTTAGCTAGAGGTTTTAGTAAGTTTCCTTTGTTTTCCCTTTAATTTTCTATACTTAAATTTGCTTAATAGTATAAACTGCTTATTTGCTTATTTTATCTGCTTAATTGTGCTTTTTATTCTCTTATTGTGCTTAATAGTTATTAGTTTACATCTGTTTTAAGCTTTATAGTTATTAATCTTAGATTTTTAGTTTCTGTCATTAAATCTAAAAAAATCCAAAAATATTAGTTAAATTAGTGTAGATCCTAGAATTTTGCTTAATCAGTTGTTAGATCATGTTAATTAAGTTGGTTATAAGCTGTTAGTAATCTGGTTGTTAAGGATTAATCAATAGTTTTCAAAATCAATAGCTTAACAAAATCTGTCAAACCTGAAAGGGGTGTTTGGATTTAGCAAGTTTGACCCCAAAAAGTCAATGTAACTAGGTGAATTCTCTTTGGTCAGTTGAGCTTTCATTAATAATCAAGTTTTAACAAAGTTTTGAGGTTTAGTTTGTGCTCATAGTCATTTTATGGCTTAATTGGTTGTTTTCAGCACCAGGGCAAAAATTGCCTTTAGATTTGCTTGCTTAATTTTGATCTAAGAATCTTAGAATGTGTTTTGTGTTTGTGTTAAGTTTATACTTACTCAAATAGAGTATGTATGCAGTTTATTCCACTCTAGGTTGCTTGCATTTTGATTTTGGTGCATTTGCAATTTACATCAGCAGTGGAAACTCAGGTTACCACTGCTGACTTTAAGCTTCAAATTAAGCTAGGCATTGTAGGATTTAGGAGCTATTAGTTAAGTAGGATTTAGATTAGATATAGCTTAATACAATTTAGGTTTTAGATTTCATTTCCAAGCTTATTATCTTAAGTCAATTTAGCTTAAAAGTCACTAAAAAAAA
>BQNB010147170.1:0-16473 GCA_026074375.1 Tanacetum coccineum
ATTGGTAAGGACTCGGACAGTGGACTACTAGTATATAAAGAGCCGTTAAGCAGTAAGTGGGTAAAGTCTCCATGAGCTAAGGTTTAACAATATCACCATTTCTTTAATCCTTAAGATAAATTATAATTAGCAAATAAGGATGCTTTATGTGGATGCGTTTAATTGTGACAGAATTCTACGTGTCTAGGTCTTAGGTAGAAGTACCGCCTAAGTCTTAAGAATGATATGCCGCCTCGAGATAAGTAATCATTACACTAAAAAACAAACCAACGTTATGATTGGATTAATAATGGTTAATATAGTTTTCTTATATTTGGCTAGACCGCTCTTTTATCTTCTGTTATTTTGCTTGAGTGTGTTTTAGTGTCTTAAGTTGATTTTAGTCACCACCAAACATGTGCCAGTCTCTCAGGCTGAAAACCCCCCTTATCTATTAGATTTAGGATTAACATAGGTTTAGAATATATTAGACTAACTTAGATTAGAAAAACCAAAGTATTAATAAATTGAAAGTGTTTCTCGCTCTTAGTGATCGACACTCTACTTACCACGAAACTACCACCGACCGGGTACACTGCCCGGTAAAGTGTTATTTTTGGTTAAGTCGGCAAAATATAAATTTAAAACTTGAATCATAATTTACAACCATACAACGACAGCACATCAAGTTTTTGGCGTCGCTGACGGGGAGTAAAAATTAAGCTTGATTTTTATCTGATATTTTGTTTTTTAACATTAGATTAGATCTAACCCTTAGGATTAGTATAGTTTAGAATAAGTTTATATTCCTTTCTATTTGCTAATTGTGTTTGTGTAACACGGCGTATTCAGTTTACTGAATACGACGTATAAGTTATTTGACGGTTTTCTGCCCTAGTAAGTTTATTACAGGATGGACGACCCGAACATTACTATGGAGGAATACATCAGGCTCGAGGAAGAAAAAGCTTGAAAACATAGGAAAGTGTTTAACTGGGAAACTGCTAAGTATGGTAAAATCTGGTATGATGAATACGTTCACGATCCCAAATCCGTTGAAACCGAATTCCCAGCTATATTCTTCAATGATAATTTGACATCGAATGAAACATTCTTTTGTGAACCCACGGTAAGTTCTCTTAACAACAATGAAATTGACTTTAGAATATCGTTTGACGAATTCGAAGATGAAGATTACACGGTAATTTTTGACAAAAACACGTTTTCTTATAAAATAATTTCTACCAATGATTTGAAAACGGATTCGGAAAATGATAATGAAAAAGTCAATATGTCTTTGTTTCCATCACCCAAGCCGTCAGTCAGTTGTATTGATGATTTAGACTTCTTTAAAGATTTCAAGAATGAATTTCCAGCCATTGTTTACAATGATGCTCTAACGTCTAAATCAGATTTCTCAACTGAACCTACTTTATGCCCTCAACATATTGATGAATTTGATTTAAAAGATAAAACATCATTGTCCGAATATGATGAAGTGGAACAAAACTTTTGTACTTTAATGATCTATTTCCTTTCAACATAATTTATCCCGATGATCTAAAATCGGATAAAGATAATGATGGTAATAAAATCGATATGATAAAATCTTCGAGGGGTAATGAAAATACACATGGGTCAAATGAACTTCTGAAAGTAAGTCATGATAAAATCAATAAAGTTTTCATTATGAAAAGTTTTGTCATGGAATTAAATGTAAATATCATGGCTTAAATTATCTTGTCAACGATATGCTATTCAATCTTATTTTTTTATATGTGTCATTTGGCACTCTGTTCGACCCTAAACGGTATTATAACGATGGTGATTGTGTAAGAATGTTGCGGAGGCCAAGGTACGTTTTCTTTACTTTGTTAAATCTAGGGAAAATTGGTCTCCAAGAACGGATACAGCATATTATGTTAAAACTTATACGGCATATCCACCGTTTTTAACTAAAGTTGACTAAGTCAACAAAATTCGCCAATACGGCGTATTACTCAAACACCAATACAGCGTATCGAGTCTGGGTGTAAAAGCCCAACCGATATGCCGGATTGAGCTTTTTACACACATTCTTTACTCACACAAAAGTTTTTTTACCATGATCAAAATCATGGAAATCAATTTCTTATTATCATTCTCATCTCTATTACAGTTTTAAGGTACTAAGATCTTCCCTTTACCCTTTGTTTTATTTTTCTAATTGATTTAGAATTAGGGTTAGGGTTACGATTTTTATTTTTTGTTTTGAGAACTTGTACTTAATTTACCTAGGCTTATTTAGGATTACTTTTTCCTCTGTAATGAGCATAGAAGATTTGAGAATTAGGAAATGGGTCAAAATGGGTAGAAGAGGGAAACCCCTTTTCGTTTTTAAACTGCAGAGCAATACGGCGTATCCACTCAAATGGATACGACGTATTGACTCAATTTTACGCAATCTTAAAACCTCAATACGACGTATTCAGTAAAATGAATACGGCGTATCGATATGATAAAGATCTTGCTAAAAATGGCCAAATTTTAAAAAAAATTAGCATGACTTTTGTAAAAATCACTAGTTACATTACCTAGCGCACTATAACCCTTGATACATATTGTGAGAATTAAGCCGATATTCCGTTTCCAATTGTTTTACCTTAAAAAATTCCACAAAATTATGAGTATGCTAGTGATGTAGTGGACTTTAGAACTTGGCATGGTATATCACTCGAGACCGCAATGATTAGTACTATGGATTTAGATGGAAGAACATGTTCAACTGATAAATTTCTAGGATTAAACCAAACAGCCTACATGTCATAAAATTAACTAACTATACTAGTTAGTTAACTCCCGTGTAAAGCTTGATTACTCTCATTTTTAGAGTAAAATCATCCTAGAACAACCCTGTTGAGCAATTCCTTTCGTTTTTTTCTACATCATATTATTTTTCGTTTCCCTTTGCACATTAGCATTACCGTGTGATTAAGCCAATTTGAATCAATGTGCTAGTTGCTTCGTGTAAAGTTTTGTAATTTTGTGTCAAAGTGAAATTTTCTATCTCTTGTAAAGGTCGGGAAATTGACAATTGCAATTGGGGAAAAATATGTAACTCTTATAGTTTCACTACTTTCGCGATATGAATCATGTCCGACGAGAAGAGAAGAAGTGTTCAAGGAAAAAATTATCCGGACGAATTCTGATAGAGAAGGACGGTGGAATAAAACCTGATTTATGAGGTATTGCAACAAATAAACAAAAGAAGGAAGAAAAATAGTCGGGTCAAAAAGAAGTTTATACCGATGGAATCATTGGAAGATATCGAGTATGTTGATCGTTACAAAATCAATGATGTATTGTGTCTTGTGTAAATAGTGGGCGATATCACCACGTATTATGTAAAAGTATGTAAAGAGCGGAGATGTAGGGAAGTTGACCGTTATGGAAGCCAACTTAGGTTATCGTAGTCTTTTTCTATGATCGGAGCATTTGTGCTATATGTTCGAGTCTTGTCTAGGATAATTGGTAAGGGGAAGGTTACTAGCAAACGTACCATTATTTGTTGGCCTCTTAATTTATTTGTTTCTTAATTTTGTTTAAACAACTATTTTACTTCTATTGGAATAAAGTTTCTTAATGCTGCTAGTATTTGCTCTTTCTATTTGATTTTAATGTGCTCAGTCAAAGTTAGTGCTCGCTAGGAGAATTGCGACTAAATGATTATTCTAAGTGTTTAGATGCTGGTGAAGTTACAACTGCAGTACAAAAAGTTTCTACTGTCTTAGAGGAAGTACTACTGCTAGTTTGGGGGAAGTTAAGATGCTCAAAGACTTAGAAGAAAAATGTAAGTGGTTACTACTAGTATAAAGTTATACGGGTTAGTACAATAGTTAATGCCTGCTGAAGGATTTTATGCAGCTAGTGAAGAGTTAGTACTGCTGGAGTTAGTTAGTATGCTTATGAAGATATTTTAGTAAAAGATATGTATAAGTTAGGTGTTTTAAGATTTGATTATACTTAGGAAAGTATTGTAAGACGAAAGTAGTAGAACTCCTTGGTGCTATAAAGGAGAAGGTCTGGGGCATAGAGAGTGATATACCAATTCCAGTAACCAAAACCAAATCAATCTTTTTGATCAAGGTCTTTTTAACCCTAATACTTGAGGTATTCGTTTATTTATTTTGGAGCTTTTGTTTGTTGAATTAATATGTTCATTATAATTATTGTTTCATTGACAGTTCTTCTAAATATTAAAGATTAGATTCCGCATAATCTTTAATACATTCAAAGTTTCTACTATAGTTGTGTTAGATTTATCTAATATAATCTAACACAACTAATCCTTATACAAGCTAAGGAATTTGATCTATTGAAGTGGGATCAACAAGTGGTATCAGAGCTTGTTGCTTTGAGAAACTTTTCTAGAAGATATGGATCAAGATTCTGCACACATGGTGGTTGCATCCAAAGTTCCCATGCTCAAGACGGGTTGTGTGTTAAGTTATGGAGGATGAGATCTTGAAACCAAATACATCCAGATGATAGACTATGCACTATGGGAAGTCATAGAGAATGGTGCAACCTTGCCAAAAACACATGTTGTGGAAGGTGTTACAACATTGTTGCCCATTACATCTGCTAAAGAGAAGTCCTAGAGAAGATTAGAGGTGAAAGTTAGAAGTACTTTAATGATGGGCATTCCCAATGAACATCAGTTAAAGTTTAACTCTATAAAGGATGCTAAGAAGTTGCTGGAAGCTGTTGAAAAGAGATTTGGTAGGAATGCAGCTACTAAGAAGACTCAAAGAAATATCTTAAAGTAGCAATATGAAAACTTCATTGCTCCAAGTTCAGAGATGCTTGATCAAACTTTTAATAGGCTTCAAAAGCTAGTGACGTCGTAGATATTTTGATGAAAGCTTTCACAAGAAGATGTTAATCAAAAGTTATTAAAAAGCTTGTCACCTGAGTGGAACACACATGCTGTTGTGTGAGGAATAAAGTTGAGTTAGAAACAATGAGCATTGAATGATCTCTATAACAACTCAAGGTGTTATGAACTAGAAAGTCAAAGGGATGTTAGCTCAGTTCAAACAACACAGAAACATGGCTTTTGGTCCTCTTAAAATAACAACATAGCAGCGCTAATGAAGCCGTTAATGCTGCTCGTGGCAGTTTACTACTGCCTTAGCGCTCAAGTTAATATGCTTACTCTTTTTTTACAATATTGGATAACTTGAGTGATGCTGTTCTTTGGTCATTCTTTGATAGTCACCAATAGTCCTCACACTTGCAATGATGGACTTGCAACAAATCCATCCTTGATGACATAGCAAGCAGAATAGATTTAGATGCAAATGGCAATGTGACTATGAGGGCTAGAAGTTTTTTAAGAATACAAGAAGGAAGCTTACTGTTAATAGCAATGAGACTATTGGTTTTGATAAGTCCAAAGTGGAGTGCTAAATGCCACAGAGGGGACATTTTTGCTAGAGAGTGTAGGGAGCTCCAAGAAATCAAGGACAAACATAGAACAAGAAAAGCTCAAGAAGGAGTGTGCCTGTGGAAATATCTACTTCCACAGCTTTGGTGTCATGTGATAGTCTTGGTGGATATGACTGGAGTGATCAGGCAAAGAAAGGGCCTAATTATGCACTCAATGCTTTACTCATTCTTCAAAGTTCTGACTAGAAGGTAATCTAATGATTCAATTGTTCAAAATCTTGTAGGGAACTGTAATAATTACTTAAATATCAAAAAGATTAACTATTAAGAGATTTAGGAAATCTAGTTTAATGGTTTTAGTTATAAACAGTTTTAGACTCAGTGGAAGAAAAAACGTGAACTTTATAAAAGATATGAGCTGTGTATGTAGAAAAGATTAATGGCTTAAAATGGGATATTCAAGTAGGAGAAATAACTAATAGCGAGCTTAGGAAGAAGCTTTAAAAAATTCAAAAAGAAAAAGATAGCATTCAATTTAATGTAGATAAATTTAAAAATGCATCTAAAAGTTTAGACAAGCTCATAGAGTGCCAGATTGTTGATAATTGCAAGAAAGGTTTAGGCTATAAAAAATATAATGCAGTTCCACCTCCCTACACAGGAAATTTTATGCCTCCAACACCTGACTTGTCTTTTACTGGTTTAGATGAGTTTGTTAATAAGCTTGTAGTTGAGAACATAATGACTAGTGAAGAAGAGCCTAAGGTAGTTAGGAAGAATGATGATGCCCCAATTATTGAAGAATGGATGTCAGATAGTGAGGAAGAAAATGTGTCTTAAACTAAAACTGAGAAGAAAACAGTTAAGCCTAGTATTGCTAAGATAGAGTTTAACAAACCTAAGCAACAAGAGAAAACTGCTAGAAAAACTGTTAAACATAGGCAAAACACTCACAGTCCAAGAGGCAATCAAAGAAATTGGAACAATATGATGTCTCAAAAACTAGGAAGCAATTTTGAGATGTTTAATAAGGCCTGTTATGTGTGTGGAAGCTTTGATCATTTGCAAGTGATTGCATTACCATTTAAAAACAGTTTCAAAACCAAGGATGGTTAAAAGTTGTTTGGTAACAATGCTCAAAGGAGTGAAATGCATCAAGATTTGCTAAAAAACGCACCCGGTGCTAAAAGAAAATTATGGTTCTAGAGCAATACTAATGAAGTCTGGTTTAGTATTAGTTAATACTGCTAGACAAGTTAATGCTGCTCACTCAAAAACAACAGTGAATGCTGCTAGACCAATGTCATATCTTTCTAAAACAACACATTCAACTGTTAAAAGGCCCATTCATAAGAACACAATATTTTAAAATAGTAATATTAATCAAAGGGTTAAATACTTTAGGGGGATAAAAATGTTAATAACTGCTAGGCAAAAGTGTAGTTAATGCTGTTAAAGGGAAATAATGTTAATTGTTGTTAGCCTCGGCTTTTTGCGGTGGGAAACCATAGGGGGGTGACTAAGTTTTAGACCATATGTTTCTAAACAAAACGTTGCATTAAGACCCTAAATAAGTTTGGATCATACTTGATGCACAAGGCAGATCCACTTAGTGATGGCTTGAGGTCCCCAACGAAATTGATTTTCTTATCTAATGTGCAGGGTAATCCATAAATGGATTTACAGGATCAAGGAGTGATTAATAGTAGATGCTCAAGGCATATGACAGGGAACATGTCCTATCTTACAGACTATGAAGAGACAGATGGAGGATATGTTGCTTTTGAAGGAAACCCCAAAGGAGGGAAAATCACAGGAAAAGGTACAAAAGCAAGTGATAATACATGACAAGCTAGAAATGAGAAGAACTGTCAAATAATTACATTTTTGCTACTATGGATGCTGATCTACCATTTTTCAAAGATCCACAGAGTTCTCATGATGATGAATCCAAACTTCAAGGTGATGATGGAAAGGAAGGTTGATGAAGAATCTAAGAATACGAAAGTGAATGTAAGATTAAGTAAGGAAGATAATGTTAACAACACTAACAATGTTAATGCTGCTAGCACAAATGAGGTTAATACTGTTGGGTGGAGAACAAGGCATTGAACTTCATTTGATCTAAATATGCCTGCTTTGGAAGATTATAGAGATGATTGAGATTAATGGTGCAGAGGCTGACATGAACAATTTGGATACAAACAATCCAAGTCACGTCTATCCAACTATTATAAGAATTTCATAAAGATCATCCTATGATTAAGTGATTGATTGGAGATTTGAAATCCGCTACATAAACAAGAAAGATGACAAAGGAATTTGGAGAAGCTCGACGATGTGTTTGTCTAGTTACTATTTCACAAAGAAACATATCATAAGGACTTCAAAACTGCTTGTTTGCTTGCTTTTTTATCACAGGAAGAACCAAAAAGGTAATTCATGCATTGAAGGATCCAAGCTGGATGGAGGCTATGCAGGAAGAGCTTCTATAATTCAAGTTACAAGGAGTTTGGACTTTAGTGGATTTACCAAATGGAAAAAGGGCTATAGGCTCTAAATAGGTTTTCAGGAATAAAAAGGATGAAAGGGATATTATTGATAAAAAATAAAGCAAGATTGGTTGCTCAAGGGTACACACAAGAAGAAGGGATTGACTATGATGGTTCTTTGCCCCTGTTGCAAGAATTGAAGCAATCAGGCTATTTTTAGCTTATGCTTCATTTAAAGATTTTGTGGTGTATCAAATGGATGTAAAAGTGCTTTTCTCTATGGGAAGATTGAGGAAGAGGTGTATGTATGTCAACCACCAGGATCTAAAGATCCAGACTTTCCTGATAGAGTATACAAGGTTGAAAAGGCACTGTATGGACTACATCAAGCTCCTAGAGCTTGGTATGAAACCTTGTCAACATATTTGTTGGACAATGGGTTTCAAAGAGGGAAAATTGACAAGACCTTATTCATCAAAAGGTACAAAGGTGTGATAATTTTTGCTGCGTCCAAGGTTTATGTGGATGATATCATCTTTGGTTCAATAAAGAAGAAGAGCTATGCAATGCATTTGAGAAGTTGATGCATGAGAAATTTCAGATGAGTTCTATGGGAGAACTTACATTCTTCTTAGGATTACAAGTGCAGCAGGAAGAAGATGGAATAATTTGTTAGTCAGATAAATATGTTAGAAATTTTTTTTAAAGAAATTTGGGTTTACAGATAGTCAAGACTGAAGCACACCAAGGAAACTTAAAAAAGCCTCTGCTCAAAGGGATTAAACATGAAGTGAAAAAGTGGATGTTCATATGTATAGGTCAATGATTGGTTCATTGATGTATCTTACATCTTCAAAACCTAACATTATGTTTGCAGTGTGTGCATGTGCTAGATACCAAGTCAATCCAAATGTTTCACATCTTTATGCTGTGAAAAGGATTTTTAGGTACTTAAAAGGTCAACCAAAATTGGGCCTTTGGTATCTTAAATATTCTTCTTTTGATTTGGTAGCATACACTGATAGTGATTATGCTGGAGCAAGCTTGGATAGGTAGTCTACAACAGGAGGTTGTCAATTCCTTAGATGTAGACAGTGGTTGCAAATTCCATAACAGAAGCTGAATATGTGGCTGCTTCAAGTTGTTGTGGATAAGTGCTTTGGATTCAGAATCAACTACTTGATATGGGGCTACAACTTTATTGATACCAAGATCTTTTTGATAATAACAGTACTATTTGCATAATTAAAAATCATGTTTTTCATTCAAAAACAAAGCATATAAAGATCAGACATCATTTTACTAGAGATTGCAATGAAAAGAAATTGATTCAAATGGACAAAATCCATACCGACAAGAATGTTGCAGATTTTCTTATAAAAGCTTTTGATGTAAGTAGATTTCAATATTTGATTGTTAGTATTGGAATGATGAATCTCTAAAGTCTTTTATCTCTTTATGTTTTTGTAGAGTTTTGTATGAATTGGTACTGTTATTCATGTCATTAAAAGTTTCTGTTGTTAAGTATAATTAGTACTGCTGGTTATACTTAATACTGCTAAGTTAAATATGTTTAGTTATACTTAATTACTTTTAGGTATAAATTATACTGTTGATAATTGTGAAAATTGCCATTGGCTTGTATTTTCTTGGTTTTTGCACTAACATTTTGCAGGAAAAGCAAAGAAAAGTGTTAGATTGATGATGGAAAAGTTGTGTTAGAATGGAATTGGAGTTAATGCTGGCGACTCAAAGTTAATGCTGCTAGGCATAACTTACTATTGTTGGTTCTAACTTAATGCTGCCAAGCATACACTTACTACTGTTGAGTTACTACTGTTGGGTGAAAGTTAATGCTGTTGAGGGTATTTTCATAAATACTTTGATTAAGGGTTTCAATCATTTAATCGATTTCACTCTTTCAAATACTCTCTAATCACAAACCCTAACTCAATTTCATCATTCATTATCAAAACCTACCACAATGTCGAATCTAAAGTTTGCAAATACTCACAATTTGGTCGCTTTTTTGTCTAAACCCGCAGAAAGTGAAGGGTTTGAACAAATTGTGGATTTTCTGAATGCATAACCTATAAGATATGCACTAACCATTAATCCTACTATATATACGTCGTGTATTAAACAATTTTTGGGGCTCACTGTCTAACGTTCAAAACTGTCAATGGTGAAGCACAGTTACATGCCTCTATTGGGATGAAGAAGATTAATCATAATGATCAATGTGAGACGAGAATCTTCAACTAGAAGATGCTGAAGGTATTGATTGTTTACCAAACTCTACCATTTTTTAAGAACTTACAAGGATGGGGTATGAGAAAATTTCACAAAACCTAACTTTCTATAAGGCATTATTCTCTCCATAATGGAAATTTATGATTCATACTATTTTAGTAGCACTATGGCATCTGCAATTATCTGTTTAGCTACAAACCAGAAGTTCAACTTTTCAAAATACATTTTTGAAAGTATGGTTAAGAACTTGGATAATGTGTCTGGAAAATTTTTGATGTATCCAAGGTTTATACAGTGTTAGAATCAACAACTGATGGGCTGCCAAGTCAATAAAAAGAGGAATTTTGATGCCCCTCTCACACTAAGAAGATATTTAGAAATATGAAAAGGGTAGGCAAAGGTTTTTCTGTAGATGTAATCACCTTTGTTTCCAACTATGGTTGGTACTAAAACCAATCTAATTGGGTTGAAGGTTCAGCAAATGCCACTAAATCCCCATACACACCCACCTTATTGAATCATCATCTCAACCTTAAAAGACTCAAAAACCTAGGAATCCTAAGAGAAATGACACTCGGGTAACTCAGCCTAGTGGTCCTATAGACATTGTTACAGATGAGGCTGTCCATAAGGAGTTGGGTGACAGTTTGGTGAGGGCTGCCACTACTGCTTTTAGCTTAGAAGCAGAGCATAACAGTGGTAACATATCTAAGACCCGATCCAAGGCAACACCTAATGAATCTAGTTTCCTAGGAACTACTTCAGGTGGTGGTCCCAGGCGCCAAGAAACCATGAGGGGATACTATTGCTCAAACTAGGTTTGAGAATGTATCTAAACTTTTCAATGATCCACTACTCGCAAGAGGTAACACACTTCGAAGTGGTGAGGATAGTCTGAAACTTACTGAATTGTTGGAACTATGTACCAATCTACAAACCAGAGTTCTTGATTTGGAGAAGACAAAGACCACTCAAGCTAATGAGATTGATAGTTTGAAAAGACGGGTCAAGAGCTTGAAAGAAACAGGCAGTTTAAGAACTCACAGCTGAAGGGTTATACAAAGTTGTTTTGAGTACTCGGGTAGAGTCCTGCTGGAGATTAAACAATGTTTGGGGTGAGGATGCATCCAAACAGGGGAGGAGGATTAATGCTATTGATGAAGATGAATACATTACCCTGGTTAATGTTCAAGATGATGCTGAGATGTTTGATGTGAATACTTTGACTGGTGATGAGGTGTAGAACAAGAAGTTGCTACTAAAGATGTTAATTTAACTGTTGATGAAGTTACTTTGGCTCAAGCACTTGTAGCTTTGAAAAGTGTAAAACCCAAGGTGAAAGGTGTTGTTATGCAAGAGCCATCTACAACAACAACAACAATTTCTTCACAACAACCATCACAGGAAAAGGGTAAATGAATAATGGTAGAAGAACCTGTAAAGCCTATGAAGAAGAAAGTTTAAATCATGCTTGATGAAGAGATTGCACTTAAATTACAAGCAGAGATTGATAAAAAGGAAAGAATTGCTAGAGATGAAGAAGAAAATATTAATGAAGCCAATATTGCTTGGGATGACATTCAAGCAAAAGTTGATGCTGATTACCAGTTGGCTGAAAGACTACAAGCTGAAGAACAAGAGCAGTTTACAATTGAACAAAAAGCCACATTGTTTAAAGAACTCCTAGAGAAAAGAAGAAAATACTTTGCAGCTAAAAGAGCATAAGAGAAAAGGAACAAACCACCAACCAAAACTCAACAGAAGAAGACCATGATTACTTACCTTAAGAACATGAAATGTTGGAAGCACAAAGGCTTAAAATCTAAAGACTTTGATTATATCTAAGAATTGTTTGACAAAGCTTTCACGGGGGAATACATTGTTGACTTCAGAACAGGACTTGGGGAAGGTAGTTCAAAGAGACAATCGAGAAGAGAAGAGTTATTAACAAGTGAGTACTAAAAAAGCAAAAGGTGGTTGAGGATTTAAAGAACACATCAGATCTTCAAAGTTCTATGGAAAAGTCCATTCCAGATGAAGAGAGGTTGCATTGATTGCTGGCCTTTTAGCTAATAAGTCTCCAAAAATATTGTTGCCTGAAGATTCAAAGAAGGAAAGGAAAATAAGCTAATTTATTTAAATAGTGAGAGCTGATGGAAAGTCTCAAATGTACAGAGTCTTTAGTCTTATGCTTAAAAGTTTTAGCAGGGAAGACTTGAAGATTGTACAAGTTGGTAAAAGCTAAGTATAAGTCAACAAGACTAGTGGAAGACTTGGATTTGGTGTTATGGAATGATTTGAAGACAATGTTTGAACCACATGTAGATTATTTTTATGGGACACGTGTCATTTTTTTACAATTTTTGCTTCAAGATGAGTTCTTAGAAACCTTCTTTTATATAGTAGGTATGAGAAGGTTAAGGACATGTACACACAACATACAAAGGGTATGAGAAAGAAGACCATCGACTCAACATACAAGTATGGATTAGATACTTGTGTGGCTCTCTTGTGGAGATGTGTTCACTTCAATAGAATGATAAGATGAGAAGATTGGAACACTTTGATGTTAGACTTGAAGGATAGGAGAAGAGAAAAGAGAGGAAATAATGTTTGCAAAAGGTGAGGAATACAAAGACCAAGGGTGGGTATTTAGACCCGAATTGTTTTCTTTGGGATTTTGACGTTTTAAATACCCGCATTTGCTAAACCTCTAATTGTACTTCATGCTATGACCTTTCAATCATTCTTACACTCAAGGTCAACCAACTCAAATATCCATTTGATAAAAGCATTTGTAAAGTGTTTAAAATATATTTAGGGCTCGTTTGTCCGGTATCGAAGAGATAAAAAAGAACTACCGAACAAGGGTATTTTTGGTATTCCTCCAAGATAATTGGTCTAGTTAGAAACTAACCAAGGTTTAAGAAGTTGGTTATGATACAAGAGAATATTCCAAGAATATGCTAAACTTGGAGAGGAAGTGTGGATGTTATTGAGGAAGAATTTAAAATTTGAATTTCAAATTGTATTATCACATGTGTAAAATAGAAGAGAGGATAAGAATGAGTTATATGTGAGTTGTCATGGACGTGATGTTGATGTGATGGAAAGGAGCCTATGATCACATTCAAAATCAATTGTTAAGATGAGATGGTGATGAGGTAAGTTTGATTGGTGAGATGGCATGATCAAGGGTTAGGATAGATGTCACAACCCATAAATTTCCGTTCAGTATCATAACCGTTTTTTGTCCAATAATTTGAATTTTTATAAGTTTCGTATAACTTTTACGCGTAACTAGGAAGTTGTCCCGTTAATATCTGAAAATCATCTCCGGGAGCGAACCATACTGTATTTCATCATAGTCTTTCGTCATTGGACGCATTTTTAAGCTTTTAATTAATATTTAAAATTTCATAATTTTTCGTGAAGTCGTTAGTCATTTTCATTAATTATGTATTCCGGTTATAGTAAATAATCTATACTTGTGCATGGTAACTCTTGAAAATAAATACATGCATGCATGATATCCCTAGAATGTTGGAGGCCACTTTTAGTCCCCCCTTGGTCTCATTATAACCGGATATACATACACATACATGCATAGGATTCAAATTTTGAAATCATTTCACTAGACATGCTTGCATGAATTAAGGTTAAGGACATGTACACACAAGGGTTTGATTGGGAGATCAAATTGGTCCCCTAGGACCCTTTGTCCCCACGCCGGCCACACACACTCATATACACACATTATGTGTTTTGAATTCTAGCATGCAAGTTACACACTTAAGCTTATATACTTCATTCATTCATACACTTCACATAGAAAACACACATCTCTTTTCTTTCTTCCTCTCTTGGTTCGAACGCCTACAAACACACACACAAATCCATTTCTTTTTAATCTTTGATCAAACCATTTGACGATATATTGTTCGAGGTTGATTGTTATTTCATCCGGGTAGTTTATAAACAACGTTTGGGTTGTTCTTAGTTTCTAATCATCTTTCGTCGCGTTTTCTTGTAAGTCATCTCTTCTTTTTCATAAATGAGTTGTACTTTTGCATTCGTATGATCATTCCGAACAAGGTGTACAAAGCGGATCGTTGTGAAAATCATTACCTATTTTTCTATAAAACTACAAGTCTAAAAGTTTAATCTTTTTATTTATAAACAGAAGAACATAAAAAGATAAGTAGTTGTACTTTTGCGTTTAAAAGTTCGTTGTGACTATTTTGATATATATATTGTTATTACTACGTCTATATCATTTATTTGAGATTTATCGTATAGTGAGTTTAAATATTGTTGGCGAAGGGATTAAGTAGATGTTGGATTTGTCGGAAGTGTAAATTGAAAGTCGAAGAGGTTTAGGTTTAGAATGGATTTGTTGCAATATTTGCGGTGTTGTCAAAAATCGATCGAATATTCTTTCGAGTCAATAAAAGATGTACTTTTATAAAACATATACTTTCACGAGTCGAGACGGATAAAAATGGAAAGTTGATATTTTTAGAAAGGTCATGCTGAAATTTTATAAACTTTATAAATGCGTCAAAAAATATACTTTTATTATCAAACTAATGATAAAATGAAGAATGACGTTAAGTGTCGAGTTTAGGTCAACATTTACGGTTATTGAGTCAACTTTGGTGTGTCAGGTCACTAAAAGACGAAATACACTAAAAGACAAAATACACTAAAAGACAAAATACACTAAAAGACAAAATACATTAAAAGACGAAACACACTAAAAGATGAAATACATTAAAATACAAAACACACTAAAAGATAAAATACACTAAAAGACTAAATATTTTCGAAGATGTTTCAAAATGTCGAGACTTGTCAAAACTTATAACTTTTCAAAAGTACGTTTTGAAAAGGATACTCCGTGTCTACTCATGCTCGGATGATCAGCTATTGCGTTAAGCGTTATTTGTTGTACATCATTCTTAAACGACAACTATATGCTAGGTTGTCTCTATGACCGTGAGATTTGTCTTTACTTGATTGATTTATTTTGATCCACAACTCGCATAAGGTGAGTTCATAGCCCCACTTTTACTCGTTTTGAATAAATGTTATATAACTTGGGGTGAGAAACATTGCTTGATTTTTAAACTGGACACAAGTGCTATACGTGAGATTTCTCTGTTTACATGTTGCCTAAGTAGCGTTAGACCACTATTGCCCGAATCATCATGAACTGTTAATTATTGTAATCGTCCTTTGGATAAGTGAGCGCGAGTGAATAAATAGATCTATTGGGACTAATTATCCCTATCCGGGTAAGAAGCACTTACTAGTCTAAGTTTTCCAAAGACTAACAGATATATGTCATGTCAAAACTAGTTAGGTGGTCTTTGGTCGGACACCTGTAAGGGCAAGCAATTAATTGGCATGTTATATGCTACGTGAATTGAGCGTCGATGTCATGAGCTTAATGCAACGTAAATACCTTTTTATGTGAAGTTGTATATGTTATAACTGTCGCATACGTTTTGATAAACTTGTAGTCCACACTAATTACGTTTGAACTAAACCTACGAATTCATCAACTTTATGTTGACGTTTTAAGCATGTTTGTCATGTACTTAGCTTTGGACTTCTCTGATGTGCTATGTGGAGTACACGTGAAATATGATATCATCTTTCAAGACTTTATTATCATTCATACTCGTTGTCTTTTGAAAACTTAATTATGCTTCCGCAACGTTTTAAATTTCATTTCAAATCTTGTAAGACTTATCAATTTTTAATAAATACAATGAGTTATGATTTTCAAAACGTCCATTAGTGGTCGTTCTTTGTACTTTATGTGATGATTATTATGACGTCACGCCCCCAGACATGTATTTCGTCCAGGCCTCGTTTGGGGGTGTGACAAGAAACATTCAGTTGTTTGTTGTGAATATTTGTTAATGTAATTTTAAAATTGTTTTGTTCTCCTTCATCATTCGTTTATGTTAATGAAGTAATGTTTGTGAGTTAGTTTTAGTAGCCCTTGTAACTCTATTTCCTTTCCCATGTAATTTGTTTCTGGTTTGTTTTGGGGCATCAAAAAGTTAAGTCCATATTCAAAAGTTTGAGATATACTCTGATGTGTTTAAAGAAAAAGTTAAAATAAGGGGGTTTGATGTCGAACTACATGGTATATAATATAGTTGAATTTAACAGTTTAAGATAAAAATGCCCTAACGCCAATTACGTATAACGGGGCTCGAGAGACCAAACGGGTAACAAAAATCGACTTTAAAGATTAATGACATCGACCCCCGTTATCTAGGGATTGAATCCGCAATCTAACCAA